>LPNX010718182.1:0-39559 GCA_001517045.1 Pseudotsuga menziesii
TTAAATTTTATTTACTAAAAAGGATAATCCAATGCTTTATTTGATCAATAATAAATTAATTAATTAAAAAATAAAAATAAAAGTAGCATTATGAATCTATATAGAACTTGCAATGATAAATGATTTACCACCTTTTTTGTGCCATTCACTTGAAGCAACATTCACTTGCCATAAACTAATGCATTTCTATGTATTTCTATAAGTCCAAGTGGTTGAGCTACACCTTAATGTTCATGCAATTCAATTTAAGTTGTGTGTTTCATTGGGAAGGTCCTCAAAATTCCAAGGAAATACTCGTGAAAGCTCCAATGAATATCTTCAAGGGTGGTTGTCGCATGCCCCTCAATAACTGCCACATGTTCCAACAACCCATTTCTATTTCGAAGGTTGGCAAGAATAAGTGGAAGTGAAGTTTTAGTAAATGCAGTATTAATAAATCGTAGTTTAATTTGTTTTTTCTAAAGTTAAATATATTTTGAAATATTCTTAAAATAAGAATAAAATTTTTAAACTACATGGTATTGGAAATTTCAAAAAAAATGTGGGAAAGATGTTACTTAAAATATTGTTTATATAAAAAATATGTTTTTCTTAAAATGGATATCCACATCAATTGGCATTTACAAAAAAAATTGTTACAATATTAATCTTTTCAACATTTTATCATTAAAATTAAGGTTAATTAGGATATCAACCACACTCATAAGTGAAGTCAAAATATTTTGGCATCTCATATATCTAAAACATGCATATACAACTTTGACAAAGACTCTTCATTCCATATTTCTATCTTCTCGTCGGGGACATTGCCACCTCGTGGCTCTTGTTTTAAGAGTGAAATCCTGAGTCGGTCTATTCGCTTGGCATTTTCCATGGTTAACCATAATTAAATAAATTGCTTGGGTCGGTAAATTGATTAACCATACGTAATCATCCTTACCAATCCATTTAAAGCACATACATATACCACTTCCATGATAATATTGATGTTTAATAAGCACCAATCAGCCCGCAACACTGCATTGGTGTAGAAATGGCTTAACAAACATCTTCAATAAACAGATTGCAATCCAAAACAGCTATATATTGTTATAGTAAATTTGAACAGGTATATATAATCAAAGGTAGACAAACTTGTACCTCTCTTGGTGTACAGATCGTCTATATCTATATTTTTTACGGGCAAAATATAATTCTTTTTAGGACGCAAAGAATCATGAGAACCATTTTAAAATGTCAATGTAAAATCCTAACCAATAATCCCATAAAGAAAAATATTTGATAAACGTTTATTAAGATTTGAAATTGGGTTGAATCGATAGCCATTGTACTTCTAATCACTTTTTCTTTTCAAGCTTAAGATTTACAAGAATCGTAATCCCAAGGGCGACTCCTTTGCGAGTCTATAGCATAACTTTATATTGATCCATTTTGGATTCCACAAGAAGTCAATTCGAGAGTTCTACACAATGTTTAAGATAGGTATCTACTTTCAAATTCAAATCTTCATTTCCCGCACCACCGATTATATAGCCAATTATGCAATGACATTTCTTCACTTCCAGAGGGAATTCATGTTTGGTGATTGATTACATAGCGGCCACAAGAAAAGTGACTAACATGAACATTATTGACGGAAGGAAACTCGAGAGAAAAGGGTGTGACACACAACAGGTTCACCATATGTGTTAGCAAAATTAAAAAAAATAAAAATAAAAATAGATCCATCGGTAGAGAAGAATTTTAGAGTATAGTCAAAATTACATAGACAATAGTTTATGACAAAATTAATTTAAGACGATAAATTGTCTAAAATTAAAAACAATAGTTTAAGACAATTACTTAAGACAATAGTTTAAGACACCCGTTCAAAGACAATATTTAAGACAACATGGAATTTTAGATTTGTCTTAAGTTGAGACAATTTACAAAAATATTGTCTCAATACCCCTCAATGTAGTAGTTATAGAAGGTAAATATTTATGATAGGGTACAGTGGAATCAAACCACCAACCTTTTGCATTATATAATGCAATTGTTCTACCATTGAGATAGCACCCTACAACTTCATATAATCAAATTTAATATTTCTATTTTTTAGATATTTTTTAAGGAATAATCACAAAAGCCTAAAATACTCACTGTATTTCACTCATTCATCTATTAAAGAGAAAAGAAGTAAAAGTCGTTACTCCATTGTGCCAAATGGTGAATCTCCCAAACCCTCTTGTGGTCACATGAGCTTCCAACGAATCTAGAGCTCATAATCATATCTTAGTAACGCTTATATGAAAAGACTTAATGGAAACACCAGGCAGCCAGGTGGCGGCCTACATTTTAAATAGTGTAAGTGCTCTAAGGTGGGAGGGTTATTGCTTTAACAAGAAGATAATGAATAAGACTCGATCTTCAACGCAGAATCTCTTAAGTCAACTCCATTCACTGCAAAACTTGGGAGATAGCTTTTTTGAGGCATAGGTAGCTCCAACTCTAATTTTCTCCAACACATTCATTCATCATTAATTCATAGTAGCAACAAGAAGGTTGAGGCTTCATGTAGCATCAACACGATGTTCAACCGTTAGTGTTGATCTTACAAAATCAATAAATATTAGGGTTTCAAGACAGCTGCTGATAGGCAGATCAAGTCAGATGTGGCTCTCATATTATCACACAACAAGCATGGCTCGGTATTTTAAATTTATGGAGCAAGCAGTTGTTTTCCAACTAAAAAACAATCTTTCATACTCTTCGCACTAACAACAATATTCTACTAGAGAGATCACGACCGCTCTCTTCAAATGGAAGATGTAGATATTGCATCTTAACTGTAGGTTTTGTTACTCGAGTTGGATGATAGATATGAAATCTTCAGTGTATGCACTCAAATCGCTGAGATCATCCACAATTTTTTGTGCAAATCCATTGAAGGACTGGGCTCCATTCACAATGACTTCAATCCTCTACAAGAATTCCCACACCATCATTTAATAGGTCCAGTCTTTGTTGGTCTTAGACGCAACTTCATACTTGCATTCTAAAGATGTAAAGGAATGCTTTCAAATTTTAAACATGCTTAGTATGTCACTTTAAAAATATGATACCTGTGCTTCCGGTGATTGATGATGGACCACCTAGTAAAGATGAAGAATTTACAAATGGTGCACATCCAAGAAAGCCAACAATTGATGAAGAAATAGACACAAATTACAAATTTTAAGAGCTAAGAACAAAAAATACTATCATATATTATATAAAAAATCTCTTAAAAAACGATTAGCATAGGAAATCATGATATAATAAATCAAGATAAATAATATTGCTCAATCCATGGAACACATATTCTAAAATACAAACACATATTCATATAATTATGATTTAATTTTTTCCAATTATATTTATTTCCATAATCATGCAAAATATGCATTGTTAAATAAACTCATTGTTACATAAACTCATTGTTACATAAACTCATACACCTGTGCAGAGTCCAGCAATATATCTAGAATTTTCCCAAAAAAATTCATGGTAACTGAATTCTGATATAGGAGTTCAGATAGACATAAAACCCACATAGTTTTTGTCGGTTTTGTCTAGAATGCTTCAACTATCACTATCACTTCACTATCACTATAAGTTGTCACTATCACTTCCTACCATGATCTAAAACCAACACAATTTATTCCACCTGGCCTTTGAATATCAACATAGTGAAAGCTAAAAGATAAATGCTCCGCCATCACAAATATCATCGAACGTGTTTTTACAAAAAGTAGTGACAACCAAGGAAGTATTTGGAGAAATAATTTTCTCCCAAAGGCAAAAATGATATGTGCTAATAGCATGTGCTGCAATCTCCATGCTGACCAGAGTACAAGTCTTTTCAACCCTTTCATTTTCTCATTTCTATCCAACTGTTTAATCTTGCACATCCAAGAAGCATAACTTGAATCTCCATGTACCATTTTATCCATCTCCATCACCTTTTTCACACGTCCCAGTTGCTGTAGAAGGAGACACAACCCTTTCACAACCTAAAAGTATACCAACTACCTAGAAAGTTACAACTGCATCGCTTTCACTGGTTTAAAAACATTTTTCATATTTTTAGTAGCAGAATACAGTGCATGTAGAAAAATTATGTCAAATAACTTCGTTGCCACTTAGATATCTCATGCCAACACATTATCAAATAGATAAGAGGCATTGCCAAAATGTCCACGTTATGCTTGGTTGACCCAATTAATTCTCCAATCTCACTCAATAATTTCCTAGAAATATTGGTTCACCTTTACTGTTTGTTGTATAATTTGCACCATGTTTTCTTACCATGTTTGTTGACATAAATTTCCATATTATTATGTTTTCTCATGCATATCCAACGCACTCGATAAAACAGGGTTCTTGACACTTACATATGAAAAGCATTAGTTTCTATTTTAACAGCTTACACATTCTGAAGGTATATGATGTTGTCCACTCAAAAGACGCCAGTAAGTGGCGTGCTAATGGAAAATGACGTCTTCCCATTTTAAAGAAACTAAAGAAATAATTTTAGGAATCTTGATATCGCCTAGCTATAGTTTCAATGAAGATCACAATGATTGGTCCAAGAAATTTTTGTGGGTTGGAATATGAACAATCTTATCTAAGTCACGGTTAGAAATGAATACTCTGTACTACTCCAATCGAGAAAGAAACATCCACACTCTAGCTTCAAACGGATATATACATGTGTTCCTTTACTCTGAGGAAAAAGCCCAAAAATCCTTGAATATGTTGTTGTTAAAGAAGTTGGACAAATGCTTTAGAAGAAAACTATTATATATCTCCAGAAAATTCTCATTCCATATGTAGATATTTAATTGTAGTGGGATTTGGTGATTCGTTTTGTTGGTGATTTGAATAAGCCACGATGTGTCTATTACATTTTTCCCAGCTATTGGCGTTCTCTCTCAGAAGACTAGAGTCTCTTATCAATGGCCTACTCTTATCAACAACTGTAGCTAATTTACAATTCTTGCTATAGGAAAAGTAAAAGCAAAGAGCTTCTATGATACTTATAAAGTCAGCCAATTTGATTGAAAAACGAAAAAGACATTTGTAGATTATATGCTCTACCTGGAGTATCACATTATAAGGAGGAACTTTATCAGCCACAAGAAATTGGCAAGCTTTAACAAAGGCCCACTGCTTGTTGACGTTATCATCTTCCTTGAGATGGTTCCACGCAAAATTGAAAACTTTTATTCTATTATTCACAAGCTCGAGCTCATTCGGAAGGTACTTCAACAAAAGTGTTGATAGCTGCAAAAGCTCTATCCTTAATGTCTCATCGTACACTTCGCTTACCTAGAGTGTTAAATAATTTGACACCAAAGTTGCTCCGAAGGACTAAAAAACATACTTAATCAAAAAATCACAGCGAAACAAAATTGCTACTTTTCTGTTCGATATCAATCTTAACAATCATGAGAAATGGCATTTCCAAACATACAATTGGAGAATCAAAAACAAGGAAAAGAGTTTCAAAACAAATAACTTTTGTTTATGTAGAGGATGAAGACATTGCTTGATTGTGAAGAGGCTCTTGGAATCCACTGAATAGCAAGACGAGTCCATATCTCCTCCTACTCCTTAGCAAAATCACAACACAAAACACTATGTATGAGAAACAATCAATATAAGTAAACTCGCAAAAAAAAATCAATTGTTCCAACAGAATTTGAATTGTAAAAGGTTGATGTCTAGAGTTGGATTTCACCACAGAAGGAAGGAAATTATTGTTTTCATTGTCACTGAGAGAATCCCCAAATACGAATAACATAGGGACATAACTTTGTTCTGGGATTTTTCTTGTGTAGCAAGCATGATACATACCATTAACAAGTCGGCAAGCTGCCTCGTCCCTATGACCTCCATCCTTACAACTTTTCATGGTGTTCTTTTGTATTCTTTTAAATTGGTTGTCCTCTGGAACTTCCCACCAACTTTTTTGTTTGGTTCTCTTAACCATTTGAGCATTCGGAGTACTTGAACATGTGGGTGATGATTGCCATCTCTCTCACAATCCTTCTGGTTGAGAAAAAGCTTCATCCAAAATGCAAAACCCCAAATCCTTTTGCCTTCCCAAAGATCCCCAAAAATCAGCTTTAGTTATTTATAAGAAAAAAGCAACATCAAAAATTTAAAAATGAAAGTAAGTTTTAAATCTAATTTTGTCTTAAAAATCGCCTTAACTGTCATAAAATATTTAGAAAGAAATATTTAAGACAATATATTAATTTCGTATTTAAAATTTGTCTTAAAATCGTCTCAACTCCCATAAAATATTTAGAAAGAAATATTTAAGACAATATGTTAATATTGTCTTTAAAATTTGTCTTAAACAACCCCATATTGAAGTAGTGCAGTGTCAAAACACAGAAAGGTTGGTTTGCGATCCAAACCAGTCGGATGCATAATTATATTCACACCTGTGTGAAACAGTTTTGCTCTTATGAACATCTGTTCACTGTTGTATTTAGGTTGACTTGCCTGCGAATCCAGACA
This sequence comes from Pseudotsuga menziesii, assembly GCA_001517045.1. Taxonomy (NCBI): domain Eukaryota; kingdom Viridiplantae; phylum Streptophyta; class Pinopsida; order Pinales; family Pinaceae; genus Pseudotsuga; species Pseudotsuga menziesii. The sequence continues at coordinate 6,553 of LPNX010718182.1, forward strand.
CTAGTTCTCGTTTTGGATTTTGCAAGTTACAGCTTCCTCAAATCATGAGTGTGTTACAATTTGAGTTGGGTTCAAAACCCTAGAGCCTTGAGGCTGGGTCTTTTCTTGAGGATGAGAGTGGGCCTTTTCTTGAGGCTAAGAGTCAAGACTCCAGAGTATGGTGAGTGTGTCGCATAAGACCTTGGAAATTGGAAGGATGGACCCTAGAGGTGTAAGACCCTAGAACTTGGAATTTAGAAGGATGGAGCCTAGAGGCTGGACAGTGGCACTAACAGGCTAGTCTAAGGATGCATCAGAGCACAAGACAAAAAAATCCATGTGCCGACCACCCAATATTCATTAGCAATTTAGCTGGAGCCTAGCTATTGAACATCAAAAGGTTAGTACATTCTAAAATTTATCTATTTTATGTCTGAATCCTTATTAGCGATGATAAAAATAGTTATGCAGCCAGCCCTATCATGAATATAAACGAAGCATTCATCAATTTTTTTTAAATTCTTCCAATAAAACACCCAATTGGTTATTCGTAATCAGAGCATATGAATCTTCAGTTTTGCAAATATTTGGAGACTTGACTTGAGACAGTCTATGAATTAAAAAGGACTGAAAAACCCCTTATCTGTTTCACATTAAATCACCAAGTGCAGTCCTACCAGGCTACCAGGAGAGGCTAGAACCCTGATTTGGAGGAAACATATCTCTCAGAATATCGTGAATCTAAGGGTGAAACTTTCACATAGGGTACATTAGGAATTTATATTCAACCTTTAAAATTTTCTTCTCTTGATCCTTCTCCAATCTCGAGATATAGCGAATGCACCAAAATAAATAGTTTTAGTCTTTTAGGGTTTTATGGTCCGGGGTCAAATTAGGGTTTGAATTTCCCGGAGTTTTAGCCAACCAAAAAATTTGATATTGGTCTCTAAATTTCGATTTTGAGGAGGAGAGCAATCCTATATTGGGCTCACTCAAAAATTCCTCTTCTGTGAAAAGCCATAATTTTCTGCAGTATTGACAGGTCAAAAATTGAAAATGACCAAAATCAAATTCTGCTTCGACAGAAAGATGTGCCCTTCAATGGAGAGTTAGCATAGCGTCCTTTTTCTTATGATATGTGGAGAGAGACGCAAAAAGTAAGAATCCCTAGCTTCTACAGTCGCACAGTGTCTTCTTCTCAGGTTAGCTCTGATTCCATTTTAGATTTTTATCATTTAATCAATATGATCTAGGATATTCTCTAAGAGAATAACATGCATAGCAATAATCATAAGAGACAAGAGATAAAAAGAGTTTTCCTCAGGGAAACCATAAAGGAGAAAAACCCGCAACTTCCTCAGAGATAGAATGAGCACCAATAGAAAAAGTAAAACCCAAAAACAAAAAGATGATCTTCGACAGCTGTTCTCTCTCTCACTTGTGTGATCTCCTCTTCTCTCACTCATGCGCTATAGTTGAATGAGTGTGTGTTCCAAATAGAGAGTCCCACTCTCTATTTATACTTGTTTTCCACTTGACTTTTACTCTTACAGGGCCGACCTCACTAGGAGAGTCTAATAACCCTAATACCCCTCAACCAAGGGGACTATTTCCCTGAATTACAATGGAGGGTTAACCTCAACTCATTTGTGGGGACTATTGCCTTGACTTACAACAGAGGGTTAACCTCAATGACTTTAGATGACTTTATTATATTAATGACTCTCCCGATCGGAGGAACAAACATCCCGTCGGGGTACAATGAAATACAATATAAAATATACAAGTGAATACATTCCGAAGTTACAAATACATCAACACTAAATGTAAAATCCTTTGGGGTCAAAGTCGGTTCAAATTGCACTTAATTTAGATCCTAACTTGGAGATGATAAGCTAGATCATTTGATATCTTTTTTCTAGTAAAGGGTTACCTTCCATATAAGCACTAAGTTTATCCACAGAGGAATGACATGGTCTTATGAATTTGTCAAACTATGAGGATGAAGTTATGGATTGTAGCATGAGTGACCTACCATGATTAGTCTATATTCCAAAATGCATTCCCATAATAAAAACAAATATTTTCATAACTCTAGGAAAAATTCAACAAAGCATTTCACATAGTTTTTATTCAACAATCTTTGATACATTTGTATTTCCTATTATTAAAAATAAATAAAACCTATGACCTATGAGCTATGACCATTGTAATATCCATATAACCAAGGATGTATAATCTTATCAATTTGTGACCATATTTCAAAATCAACTGATCAAGTACTCCAATGACTACCATGTTAATAAATAATGTGAGTTATAACCCATTGAATGTGAAAACAATATCAAGAAGGGAATAATCATTAGTTACGTCAAATGTGTATCTGTATTCCTTTTCTTCATCCACTTCTGTAAACTCCCATTGTGAGCCTATGTCTATTTATTCAAGAGGTTGAGGTTCTGTATATTTGCTAATCTATATGATTTTTTTTCCAAAAAGACGATCTAAAATATTCAATGTACATCTAAAACTTAAATAGTGTATACCATAATCACACTGGTTGATGCTCATGTAATATCTATCCATGACCCATACAAGTTTGAATGGTGACATAATGCTATTTCACACCAATCAATGTATTTTATTATTTTTATTTTAATGCGTTTCACCCAATCAATGTATTTCACTATTTTTATTTTGATGTATTTCACCCAATCAATGTCATTGAGGAAAACTATATGAAAGGGTCAATTACAAATCTAATTGCATTAAAGAGCAAATTTTAGAGACAAGATAACTATCTACAAAGCCTTAAGCACAAATAAATAACTAGTTCATTAATGAGAATTTTGTATAAGCATTTAACATGATCATCAAATGTTTTATATTTTCTACTTTATTTTATTGTATTTTAGCTCATATATAGACTTTGTAGATTAATTTCTTGACATATTATATCTAAAATCAAGCAATATCATGGAAAATTCCTATAAAGAAAGAAAACTCCAACCTGGCTAGAAGTGCAAATGTCTACCCACTATTAGGGAGTCATTCTTAAACCTTTCCATGAAACGAGTTAAACAATACTTTTAAAGTTAATTGTTAAGAATTACACTGTGTTTATCCCTTTATATATTTACAAATTAAATGGTACATTCTTAAATTTTAACAAGATAAGTTTGATTATATTCATGTACAAACTTTAAATTTTATACAAGGTTTGATTGCCAACCATCACTAGTTTTTAAGGCCATGTTTTCTTATTTGGCCAAGAGAGATGGAAAACCATAATCTATTCGATTAACATAAAAGGTATTTCCATAACGGGGTGTTATATAATCTTTGTATGAACTTATTCAAATTACTTTGTTTTGGATTCCTCTTCAAAACATAGTTATAGTAAAGGCTCTTATAGTAATGTGGAGTTTTCTTTGAGGTTTTATGCTCTTATTCTTCTAAGGTTTGAGTTGGGATAACTACTTTTACTAAGTTTGGATGGGTTTTTTTAATAGTGAGTTGGGAACGGATCTCACAATAATTGATTGGAAGTAATATTACAATTAGCAAAATGAAATTAATCAAGCTTTTAGAAGACAATGTTAGGAAACATGTTTACATTCAAGAGTCAATCCATTAGATATTTCATCTCTAGTTGTGTATTTATGTCATAAAATGACATAGAAATTGTCTTTATATATAAGGACCCATTATATCCACTAATATATTTCATGTTTGACTAATATCCATATTTTGATTAGGCCAACATTAGGAATCTCTAATTAATCTACAAACTTATTATTTGGAAAAGTTGTGCAAAGATTGAATTGTCGAGACTTATCTGGTAAAGTAATGCACACTTCTTATTTTTGCAGCTTGATTCTCGCTACAAATTCACTTAATTTTCATTCACTATTCCCTTTTTACAAAAAGTGACAAATCATAAGATTTGAGCTTTAGCTGTCAAGGTTCCACGTGTAAAGTTTTTGTGAAGAGAAAAATGGTGTAATGTCCTATTTTGGTTTTCATAGTGTGTGTTAATGAAAAGCAAGTGTATTAACAAGAAAAATTCAACAATATTCTCTTGGTGCGCATATGTTATGTTACTATTCTCATTGTTGTGTATTACATCATCTAGAGGAGGCCATGGACAAAGGATGTGGATGACGTAGAACTACTAAATCATAGAGAGGAAAGTGGGTGGAAATAAATACGACAATGGAATTTGCAAATACAATAAAGGTAAGAAGACAAAGCAACCTCAACCAAAGGATGAAGGTGTTTATGAACTCACAAATGCTACAACATAGAGTAGATAGTAATTTTTTTATCCACGAGGCCTTTGAGGTCAAAATTATTGGTTGAAAATGCACAGGAATGGTGATTAAACGTGATTATATGGTCAAGGGAAAAGTTTGAAAATTAGGATGTCCATGTGGGATAGGGATGTTGGATACTCTTCTTGTTGATATTTTGGCTTGATGTATATACCAAGTGTCATGATTTTTTTTCAAATCCAAAACATGATATCAATATGTCAAATATATGGCTAAAGTGAGTTTTTGTGTTGGACAACATATTTATTGAAATGATATAATTGGTGTACTAAAAATTATTCGGTATGTTGTATATTACAGGGGCCAAACGAGGCCATGGCAACAGATCGTGTCATATCAAATGAGGAAACAATGGTTGACGCAGGACATTAGGTACTCAAATTTTGACTTAACTTAGAAAAAAATTATCTAAAGGAATTTTGTGATATGTCCATTTTTTCACAGTAATATTAAAATTTATAGTGTTTTATGCAATCTTGACATAAATTAATGCACATTGTTGATTATTTTAGATGGATTTTGGAGAAAATGCAGAGCTTGAGCGTTCAACTGGCAAAAGAAAAAGACATGTATGTGGACATGGACCTAAAAATGTTAAATCACGTAAAAGATAGTGGATGGAAAAGGATATGACAATGGATCATGTAGACACAAAATATTATTGCACTAAGCAATTTAGGTTGGTCAGGACTATAGTACAAGGGATGAATACTTCCAGAAAATTGTTGTTTGTGGATATTATGTATGTCATGGAAAGAAACAATTCAAACGAGTGATTGTACAAATACATTACATAAATGATGAGCTTCCAATGGGTAATATGCCTCATACAATCGATTGAAATTCACTAGGAATTGTGTTAAGGAATTTTACAATTTGATATAAATAAAATGTATACTTTTTTAAACATTGTTTTATTTATTTAAATAATTAACTTTTTTCTTAATGAGTACTTGCAAGATAAAGTTCTTGGGGTAAAGTTTCTTGGAGAATCGACTTCCATCCTAGGCGATGATCATTTATCAGATAATACATATAACAAAAATATCTGCACATATACCATCTAGAAAGATGAGGAATTGATGAAAACAAGTAACATAACAAGAATTGGTTTAATGATGCAAATATACAAGGGGAAGTTGGACTACATACCCTATGAGAATGAATGTGATGGAGATAATGACTTTCCCCTAGTAAGTTCCTCCCTTGAAGTTTTTTTGCATTTGAAATAGGTCTCATCCACATCTCGGGGCCAAAATCCACATGGGCATTGAAAGTAATCTTTGAAATATATTTTCTTATGAATCTCTTCCCTTAAAGAGAGATACTCTTGATAGTGATGAGGCATATTTTTCATGATTACCATCCTCCTTACTAAATCATATTTTGATCTAGCTTTTGATGGTTCATCCCACTATTATTCATCATGCATTTGGTCACTAAAGTAACCATCGTCATCTCATGGAAATCCGCCATCCATAAATTTGATTTGTTCATAACTAGAAAATGATTATTTCTCTTCATACTACTCAAAAACATCATCATCTTCAACAATTGGTTCAAGCCTTATAGGTGCAACTTGAAGTTGTGTTCTGCAATATTTCTTCAGTGGAGAGCTTATGGAGCTTGGTATTACTACTCAAAGGTGAAGAGGACCGTGCCATGATACCAATATAATGTACCTTTTTGGATGTAAGGAACACTAGCTAGGAGACAGGTAAAAACAAGAGTAGTTTTCCCCAATTGGATTCAAACACCTAGTAATTTTACTAAACTCCCTCCTAAATAACACATGTTCTAATAATTTAAAATGGAATGGAGTTACATTTAAAAGTTTGCAAAAATCAGATCAAAGGGATTTAGAGTCCATACATACTATGGTGGGCACATTCTTTGAATATGCCATGCCTTGGATCGTCCTAAGACCACATAGTTTCAGTCCCTCATACTTTTTTGGAAACCCAACAACTCTTGGTGTTTCACCAGATGTATCTAGAGATGACACATCCTACTTGTTGATTTACACATTAATTATTGCACTCAAACTATATTTGCAGGATAACATTCCATTTATTACTAATTTATGCTCTTGAACAGACACAAAAAGTGCCTCAATGGCTGGAATACAGTGGTGGTATATAACAACTAGTATAGTATGATCATTCACCGCATGGGAGAACTTGTTTTAGTCTCAAGGAAAGCACTCCTCTCCTGGTAGAGTTCTTTATTGTATTCTACAGAGAAAACATATCGATGTTATAGAATACCATATGGTAGAGTTCATTATTGTTATGTTATATAATACCTTCCTTGTTAAGAGGGAGTGTTAAAGAAATGTAACTACGGAAGATATTCTATTTGTATTATTATTATTATTTCCACTTTCAGAGATGTAGTTCCTCCGTTTAGGCATGTTATTTTTGTATTTGGTCATGGAAAGTCTTGATATAAAACCTTTGTTGTAATTGAAGTCAGTAGTACCCACAAAAGTAATATTAAAATGTATTTTTGAGTCTCCCAAGGAAATTCGGCCCTAACAATGAGGAGAAGTCGACCCTGTAGGGTTATTAGGCCTCTCCACTGATCGGTATAAATAGGGGAGGTGGCTCCCTCATTTTGACACCCTTAGAAAGCAAGCAAGTTCACTAGATAGAGGAGAAACAATTCATTTGAGGAGAAGGAAGTCGTCTAGTCTTATTTTTTGGGTCTTACACTGTACTTGGTTGAATTCTATATCTAGGAAGTTTTGTTGGGTTTTCTCCCCCACGAGAGTTTCCTAGGATAAATCTTTGTGTTATATTTTTTGTTGTGATTGTTTTTCGTTCAGAGATCCTTTTGTTTTGGCATAACAACTTTTGGAGAAATATTAACAATTATAGATATATGCATCGAAAATGATGAAAGCAATTTTTTAACGATAAGAAATTGACAGGGACGACATGGTTATGAATTAAACCTAATAAGGGGTTCCATTTCACCCTATGATTTCTATATATAATCTCAAACTCATCAAATATAAAATCCCTAAAAAGAAAAATCACTATTGTGTAACAATAGGGATTTAAACCCTTATGTAAAATTTTGCAGCCACATAAAACGAAAAGGAGGAGCTAGAAAATATGGGTTTTCAACATTGAAGCTAACTATGAATTTGTTTTCTAAATCTAAGTAAAATCTAAATAGAATAATAAGATCTATAGTAAAATTTTACATACTTGAAATTTTTACTATGCAGGGTTTAGTTTGATTCACCATACTGAACAAGTTCGATCCTCTGAATAATCTGGTTGCTCCAAACTCCTTCCATGTAAGTCTCCCTTCCAAAACACTCCCTTCAAAATTTCAACAAAATAATGAAATAATGTTTAGTTTTTTTTTTCATTTAAACACCTTTTAGAATTAGTTTTTGAAATTAAGAATGCTACCCTTTTTTTAGTTTAGGAAAAAATTAACTTATGCAATTTTTATTTTTATTTTTGGCATTCTGGTGTGCTTGTTATTTGAACGCATTGGTGTGTTTATAAGTCAAACACACCACAAATTATTTACTTAATCTTGCTTTAGTGCATGTGGAATGAGAACGCACTAGTGCGTAAATATTTATATGATGCACCGGTATGAATTATTTTGCAAAATGCAACGATAAATATCCACTACTCATAGTGTATATTTTCTTCTATGGGGGCTTTCATGAGTTTTCATGTCTTGTGTGTTTTTTGTTATGATGTGTGTTATCGGTTGAAATGGAAGTGCAAGCCGTTGGTAAGCAAATGAGATACAAGTGACCGTTGTCACCTTAGTCACTTATCCCTAATTTCTTTGGAAGTCGTAACTTCCTAGGGGAGAGCCCTAATGATCCATGCAAAAAAAGACACTAAAAACTATAAGATACTTCTCTCGAGTATGTGTATTAGTGACCAGTGCCTAATGGATTCTAAATACGAGAGAGAAAGTGTTGTGTGAGTATGTGTGATGGAGTGTGCTTCAATAATGCAATTCAACAGTACCACGCTAAGCATAATTTAACTAATAACGAATTTACTTGTAAGGTGCAACGCCATAAAACAAAACATCACCCATAATGTACCTACCACGCAAAAGTAATTATTAATCAAATAATTATAGAATTAAGCACACCATATATATTCAATCATCAATACTTATAATCTCAGTGTGATTGTGCCGGTTTTGTGCCCACTCTCACTCGCAGGGGTGTGTGATCAGTTGCAATATAAAATGTAGTATATACCAACAACATTAGGAGTTTAGTCATGTATAATTCATGGCATCTTTAAAGTATTAGCAGTGAGATATTAGTCACTATACGAGTTGCATCATATCCATTAATATTTGAAATTGCAAACAATGTGTAGTAGCAAATATGTGTTGAAAATGATGAACAACAATACAAATTCAGTCATCTATCTTAACAACATTAGTCACGTGAATGGGCCTTCCATCTTTCTATTCAAATGTTATGACAATGGCCATGTTCAACATGTTATCACAGTATTAGCATTAAAACACAAACAATGCGTGGTGGTATGCATTAATTTTACAATGTTCAAACAACATCAGTTTATATGTTGAAATTGCGATAATTTGACAATTCAAACCTCTGATGTGAAACAAAATATTGTAAAGTAATGTGCATGTAAAATATGTGTAAATGAAATGTATGTCCGAAAAACACTTAAGTGGGTAACAAGGGGAGACCTCTACGTAGGCCACTAATTGTTCGGTGGTTGATGTCTGCAGGCATTGGGCAATCCAAGAGGGTTTCCACTGCAAAGGGAAGCCCCTTGCGCTGGATTGAAGGCTTGGCAACCCGGGTAAAATATCCAGACATGTATGCACTAGACCTGAGGAAAAGGTTCACTTATAATGCAGCGATGGTAAGGATAGAAACGAGCGACATGGGAGGAGTCACAGTGACAGATAGGGATAGAGCCAAGGATGGGACTGTAACAAAGGCAGGTCTGGGGAAGAGAGAAAGGCATGGCAGCGGGAAGGAGAAAAGGAGTAGAGTTACAGGTGTTGGAGGTAAGCTGCAAAGGCAATGAAAGAGAAGGGTGGCCGATAGAAGACTAGAGAGAGAGGAAAGAGTTTAGGAGGAGGCTGCAAAGGTGATGTAAATGACCCCACAAACTTGGAAGAGGAGAGTTTCTAAGGAAGCGATGGAGGTGGGAGGAGAAAGTAGCAGCAGTGAAGGGAGCTAGGGTATTGTGGAGATATACTAGCAAGGGTATTGAGGAGACTAACCTAATCTAACAGCTAACCTAAGAACTAACTAACCTTTAAACCATTCTAAAACTAATTCTAAGACTAACCTAGGACTAACCCTAAACTATCTAACCATATATCACTCTAACACCTAACCGTAAACTAGGTTTGCACCAGAAAGTTGTGAGAGGACCTAGGATAACCCTAACACAAGCCCTACCTAACCTAGGGTTTATGAGGAGGAGCGCTAACAAAGTGAGGAAAGGGTCCTAGTTAAGCAACTATCATAGAAAAAATAAGGAGAAACGCTAAGGCACCCTCACTAGAAGGCGCGATGTTTTTTCTATGGTGACACGAAAGAAGGAAGTGACCTATCTTAGTGAAAAATGAAACTCTAAGGCCACCATTAAGACTTCAGACATGCACATCCACCAATATCCAACAAAAAGGTAAGAAGCTTGACCTCCTTGTGCTAGTGTTCATCTAACAAATCAAAGCATCACCAAAAGTAGAGAATCGCCAAAGAATTACTAGGAGAATAGCTCACATTAACAAGACAACTTTCTTCCAAAGAGCACATCCATCTAGAGAAACCCTAAGAAGGTGTTGCATCTGCAACTATTTTCTGATTTTTTTTAAAATTTTGGACCCTCCTTACTGATTTTATCTTGCATGGGCTTGTTTGGATTGCTGAAATCTGTTTTGTCCCTCTGCTACAAATTTGGATTGTTTGAAGTTGAATTGAGGCCAATTGCTTTCATGTTTTTCGGAACTGCTTTATGTCGGCCAATGCTTTGACTATTGGAATTTCGAGTTTGATTTGAAAATGATGTCCTTTTGGTCTGATTGATCTCCTTCATTGCTTTCAGAAGTCTATTTATGTTTAAGTCGGAGTTTTAGTTCTCTTCGCCGTTGCAGTTTCATAGGTGGAACGAACTAACTTTAATGCTGCCTAGCCGAAGGTCTTTTGAACACTTAACGCTTTATTTTCGTTTTCCTTCATCGCTGTCGGAAGTGGTTTGAACAGTTAATCAGGGCGGTAGTCCTCTACGCAACCGTCGTTGCAGAGGATAAGCAATGAACGTCCCGATGGACAGTTTTCATGTTCATTGAAGCGCTTTTATCTCATTTGTTTTATTGAACTGTCGACGGTTTTATTTATCAAGGTCGGAGCATTAGCTTTCTATATGTCTGTCGTTTCGACGGACAGAGAATGAACATGCTGACGATTAGTTCTTAGTCTTGTCGATTCCATGGTTTTATTGCCTAAACCTTTTTGCCTTTCGATGATGTTGTTTTCGCTATCGGAACGGTTTTTTGATGGTTGATCGGAGGACTAGTCCTTTGTGTTGCCGACATGTCGACGGCGTTGAGCTCACCATCGCCGAAACTCAGTCATTAAAAATTTCGATCGCAGCAGTCTTTTATTTGAAAGCGGAAGCCGTAGTCCTTATGTCTTCCGTCGTTGCGGCTCCCTAGTGCACTAACCATCCGACTTATAGTGTTTTCGCCCGCCGATGAGAGTTTTGTTTTCGCCCGATGCGTAGTATTTTCCCGCCGGTGAAGGTTTTCCCACCTTTCTTGTGTGCTTCTACTCTATTTTTCTATGGCAGTTAATTTGTCATTTTTGGTGTTTTCATCGAAGGATGTCGATTTGGTCCAGATGCGGCCGGGATTGAGATAAAGAGTATGTTCTTTCGGGATTGTGATTTTAGTTGGACAACAGGTTTAGAGGATTTTCAGACCCAGCTGGCAGGACCTTCTTTGCATTATCATGTTTTATTTTCATGCATTAACAATGTTTAGAGTTCATTTTATAGAAAGCTTGTATTGATACAGTTCGTATTACTTTATTAAACCCTAAATGGTCTAAAATCTGCTATTTTCATAACAGGGTGATTACTGCGAGTAAGATGTGTTTAATAGACAAAGTAGAAGGGAGGCAGCAAGGAATGAAGAAGCAGAAATAGAGAAAAGAAGAAGAAAGTCAGGTCTAAGTTCAACAGGATCTAACAAGGGACCAACGGATTACTGAGCATAATCAATAGAAGCAGAGGCCCAGGCTTGGAAAAGTTCATCGGCGACCAAGCTAGTCCCTCTTTATTGAAGTACTATTAAAATTAAGTCTTAATCTGAAATGTAACGTATTGTATGAATCATGAGCACTCACAAAATGACAAAATTGTGAGATTAAACGGTTGGGGGAGCCCAAAGGTCACCCAGGGGGGGTAACCCAAAGGTTTTGCTGTTTTGTATAAATATAGGAGAGTTAGAGGGATAAAGGACTTTTTCCTAGATAAATTTGTGAGAGTGTGATGGAAGAAGAACTATTTCCTTTTGCATAAAGAAATTACAAGTTTCCTGTTGGAGAAAGCTTTGTGGAAGGTTTCAAATCTTGTGCAATGGATTTGTTGAATGTGAACTATTTCGTTTTCAGTTGTTATCCATTAACTATGAGATCGTTCTAACGCTTTGAACCTATGTTCTTGTTATGAATGCTCTCTAGTTTATTCTATGAAATTTCCATTATGAGTAATGAATGTTGTTCATAAACAATTAGCTATCTGGTTGTTCATATATCTATAAATGTTCATGTGTTTTGAAATAAGTAACAACTATCTGTGATTTTTCTTAATGCATGCACAAAATACATTACTCATTGATGAATAATAATCTTGCTCCCTAGGGATAGGTTAGATAGTTAGTTTTAGTTTTTTCTTGCTATGTGTGGTTTAGATGCGAGAGAGTTAAGACGAGAGGTAAGAACCTGCGCATCAAATTGTGACCGCTCCTCGTATTCTCTATCAATCGGAATTTTTAGATAGGCACTTGCATCTCATACTTAAACACAAAAAACTAAAAACATACATGGTGGACCGGGCCGTAATCGGTAAAACCCTTTATTTTTGTTACTTGACCTACGGTAGCCGGACCATAAACCAGACGGATTCCCCATACCAAACAGTAACGGGCTAGTTGGGAACGTTTACTGGGGAAAATCCCTAACTGTTGTTACCTGCGATTTTCCAGGCCTCAACAGAAGGGTAAAAAGAGTGCATAGTGGTTTATCCCATAAGTTTTGATTTAAAATGAAAGTGAGGAGATCTATTTATATGATCTCATACTCACTTATCCAGGCCCATATGCCTTAAAACAATTAAATTCATAATTATTAAATGTAAACTTAAAATTAAAAGAAAATATTAATAAAATATAAACTGAGGTAGGCTACCTAGGGTGTTTGCAACCCCATGTGCCAAAACATGCTCAAATAAGCGAGTCTCTATGAAAAAAATGCCAAAGCGAGTTATAGGGATGGCGTTATGCCCCATCTAACCCCTAAATACTATAAAATCCCTTAATGCCCTCCTTAGAGCATGGAAATGACCTAGAATGGAGGATTCCTTCCTTTGAGGAAAGAAGGCCAGGGAGAGAAAGGACCCACTAAATGAAGGGCCAAGAGGGTGTATGAAGTGGCCACGACTGAAGATGAGTGTCTCATAGCTGAAGCAAAGGCCACTAGAGCACACAAGAAGGGAATGGGGCCATGATACCTAGTGGTCAACCTTTAGGGGCCCCAAACACCAACCATGAGGTTAAAAACCTCATTAACGGGCAGTTCACAATGCCATTAATCCATAGTAACCTTAAAGGAGGACCAAAGGGTCTAGCCATGATCGCCATCGCTCAACAACACCCCTCCTGGTCAAAAAATTTGGCCCTATCTCCTTGGGGTGCACTTAAATTTGCGTTGGGTACAAGTGCAGCGTAATACTAGCTCCAACTGTGGGACAAGTGCCCTTCCCGGGAGTGCTCGAGAACCTATGAATCTGTCAGTACCTGTATACCCACACACATATCAAATTCCTGAGAGATCAAAATTATCTAAAGATAGACACTTCCACCCTGCCTTGTCCACAAAATGGGGGAAACAAACTAAGAACAATGGAAACTAACTAGCTAATAAGAATACATCAAATGCAATGCACAGAGATATTCCTAATGCAACTAACCTAACCTAAACCTGGTATCCAAAATAGGTTAAGTGAAATCATACCACCAATGTAACCATTTAAGTCAGCAATTCATACATGGCATCTTACCTTTTTCCTTTAGTGTAATCCAAGACAATACCTCATTAATGATATATTGAGTTTGTACCAGGATCTTTATCTTGGCAAGTGCAGGAAATCGAACCTTCTTAAGAATTTAGAAAACTTGAAACTTGTGCCATGTAGAAGCATCACTTTGACAAGCTTTGTTGATCCATTCTGCTAGTGGACTTATGTATGGGATACCTCCATCATACATATCTTCAGAGGATTTTTGTTTGAAAATCGCCCATGAATCCCAAAATTGGGAGACTATCCGTGGAGTTGGACTATGAAAATATTCACATGTGAGCTGCAAACTGTCTCTGCATTTACTCAAGATTTCCTTTGTACATACAGGTATATTGCTTATATTTTCCACAATCATGTTAGTAACCTCAATAATCCTTGAAATTTTGAAATTTACAACAATATAATCCATACCTTCATGCCTCAAATGAGAAGATAAACAATAAATACTATGAGATTGAGGGATGAAAGTCATACCTGTCCACCTATCTTCATCGGTCTTGTTGAGATGTATCATTAAGGGCTTACTGATGTAGGGTAGAGCAGGTTGAGAAAAATATTCTACGCTTCTTGAGGGGCACAACTAAGAGTGATAACCTAGGCTCATCATATGTTGAACATCTGCAAAATAATCCTTTGTGCGACAAGATTCCCTATTGCAGGATGAGTATGATGGTGACATCATGGAAGAATCATCGATATACGTGGTTCCAAGTCTTGAAACTTTTCATCATAATGGCCCATCTACATTTAACAACTATATGCAAAGTATGGTGTTGTTCCATCTTCAATTATGGTGGAAAAAGGGTTGAGCCACTCTTCGTCATTAGCCTCATAAGGGGAATGAATGTTCATATCTCTTTCAACAAGGTTTTCATAATTTACGTCTTCAACATCCCTACTGGAGGTGAGTGAGAGTTCCTCATCCCAAATAGTGTCAATTTCTGATTCTTCCTGAGTAACTTCATCAAGCTGCTCTTCCTCACTGCAACGTATAGAGACAATGCTACTTGGTCTTGAGGAATCATATAAAGGAGGACCCATAAATGTGAGATAACCATCATCCTCAAAATTCCCGTTATTATGTTCCTAGAGATCTAGTACGTCACAAGGAGTTTATGTATGTTGGAAGGGAGGAATAATCATATCCTTCGGTTCCTCAGCTTCTTCAATTAGGAATTCCAGATCGTGATATACAGGACCATCATCATATTCATTTGCTTGGGCAGCTTCATCTATCATGCTCAAGATATCATTAGTTAGACCCTGAACAACGACTGCTTCAAACTGATCTTTGTTTTGGGATTCCTTACTGAACAAGTCCTTAGCATGCTTGACATGAGGTATCCATTCGCCATGACACCCTGAATCCTAGTGGTTATAGAATTTTTCCACCAATTCCGCAAATGATGATATCGTTCCTTTATCTAGGCCCATAAACTAAGTAAGGGCCTTTCCTCCCGGGTGAAGTACAAATGATAACATGTAAACATATTCTTCTTCTTTGGTACCATATTCTGAAGCCATAGTCATAAACCATTCCACATGATGCACGACATTATCATGGTCACCCTTGAAGACATGCCAGAATACCTCGTGTAACTCATCTGAATAACCTCGGAAAGCTAATAGATCAAGAAGAGCGAAACCAATTTCCATTTCTGTAGCAGTTGGATTATCAGGATCTTCAAACTTGAATGTACTATCATAATTTGTTCCCTCTCTTGCATCATATTGAGTTCGGCTTTTTCCCAGGGTTTCTTCCAATATTCTATCGATCATAGTGTTTCTTTCTAGTTCATCGACACTGTAATCCCAATCCATGCTGAATGAATTAATGAACTGCCTAAGTGAAGGAAAAAATTTGCGAGGAAAACCCTCATACCAATCTCTGATTAACAAATTGTCCTCTAGGTGAAGAGATAATAGAAATGACCTCATCCCGATGTCTTCATGCACAATGTTACTTGCCCGGACGAATTTCACAAATGCTTGCACGTGGGATTCTACATGGTTCTTATACCGTTGGAACAATGGGAAAAGTGCCTCCCCACCATATCGAATGGCATACTTGTGTGGGAAACCTGGAATGCATGAAAACTCCAATATGTCCATCTACAATTCATAATTGGATTCTATCTCGTCAAGATTCCTGTCTTTATAGAGTACTTCTTTTATTTTCTTTGATTAGAGTCTCCAAGAGAAACCTGTCAGGTTAGTTAAGCAAATCTCGCCAAAGTACTAAATAAAACAAGGACATACTTGATAGATAGGACTGGATGAGCTCTTTGTGGAGTCGCCAGGTAAGCCCGCAAGTTAATCCTTTCAAAAAAATGTATGCAATCATATAAAACCAAGGACATCAATACTTACCAAAATGATGTTTCTTGCTTGGATATATCACCTCAATGAATTTGAGGTCCCCGACAATGACGCTAAAATGTTACTGGTTGAAATGGAAGTGCTAGCCGCCAGTAAGCATATGAGAGAAAAGTGACCATTGTCACCTTAGTCACTTATCCCTAACTTCTTTGGAAGTCGTAATTTCCTAGGAGAGAGCCCTAATGGTCCCTGCAAAAAAAGACACTAAAAACCAAAAGATACTTCTATTGAGTATGTGTATTAGTGAACAGTTCCTAATAGAGTCTAAATATGAGAGAAAAAGTGTCGTGCAAGTATGTGTGATGGAATGTACTTCAATAATGTAACTCAACAGTACCACGCTAAGCATCATTTAACTAATAACCAATTTACTTATAAGGCACAACACCATAAAACAAAACATCACCCACAATGTACCTACCACTCAAAAGTAATTATTAATCAAACAATGATGTAATTAAGCACACCAGATATATTCAATCATGAATACTTATAATCTTAGTGCGGTTGTGTCGGTCATGTGCCCACTCTCACTCATGGGAGTGTGTGAAGCATATATAAAATGTAGTATATACCATAAGAATCAGGCGTTTAGTCGTGTATAATTCATGGTAGCTTTAAAGTATTAGCAGTGAGATATCAGTCAGTATACGATTTGCATCATATCCGTTAAAATTCGAAATTGCAAACGTGTAGTAGAAAATATTGAAAATGATGAACAACAATACAAATTCAGTCACAAATTCAGTCATCTATCTTGACAACATTAGTCATGTGAATGAGCCTTGCAACTTTCTATTCAAATGTTATGACAATGTCCATGTTCAACACGTTATCAACCTATTAGCATTAAAACCACAAACAATGCGTGGCGATATGCACCAGTTTTACAGTGTTAAAACAACATTAGTTTATATGTTGATATTTCGACAATTTGAAAATTCAAACCTGCGACGTGAAACAAAATATCGTAAAGTACTGTACATGCAAAATATGTGTAAACAAAATGTATGTCTGAAGAACACGTAAGTGGATTACAAGGCGATACCTCTACGCAAAATATGTGTAAATGAAATGTATGTCCAAAGAATACTTAAGTGGATTACAAGGCGATACCTCTACGCAAGCCACCAATTGTTCGGTGGTTGATGTGTGCAGGCGTCAGGAAATCCAAGAGGGTTTCCACTGCAAAGGGCATCCCCTTGTGATGGACTAAGGGCTTGGAAACCCGGGTGAAATCTCGAGACAAGTCCTCGCCAGAAACCCGGGTGAAATCTCCACACAAGTCCTCGCGATGGTAAGGACAACATCAAGGAGCGTGGGAGGATTTGCACTGACAGATAGGGATGAAGCCCAAGATGGGATAACGGCAAAGACGGGTCTGGGGAAGAGAGAAAGGTATGGCAGCGGGAAGGAGAAAAGGAGTGGAGTTGCAGGTGTTGGAGGTAAGCTGCAAATGAAATGAAAGACAAGGGAGGTCGGGAGAATACTAGTGATAGAGAAAAGAGTTTTGAAGGAGGCTGCGAAGATGATGTAAATGAGCCCGTGAAAATGGAAGACGAGAGCTACTAAGGCAGCGATAAAGGTGGGAGGAGAAATTCGGAGTAGTGAAGGGATCTAGGGGACTCTGAAGAGATACCAACAAGGGTATTAAAGAGACTAACCTAATCTAATAGCTAACATAAGAACTAACTAACCCTAAAACCATTCTAAAACTAATTCTAAGACTAACCCTAAACTATTTAACCATATATCACTCTAACACCTAAACTTAAACTAGGTTTGCACCAAAAAGTTATGAGAGGACCTAGGGGAACCCTAGCACAAGCCCTACCTAACCTAGGGTCTTTGAGGAGGAGCGCTAACCTAGTGAGGAAAGGGTCCTAGGTTAAGAAACTAGCTTAGAAAAACTAAGGAGAAACTGTAAGGCACCCTCACCAGAAGACATCTCGTCGTTGCTAAGGTGATAGTAAAGAAGAGAGTGACCTATCTGTTAGAATAATCAACCCATAGTTAGCTACCTTAGACATTAATTAATCCTATTTTTGTCTTATTTTCCTAGTTTCCATATTCCACCTTATGGAAGTTGTCCTCCACATATCCATAGTGGTCAAACTTGCTAAATTTGAGTCATGGAGCGCTTGGGAAACCTCTTGGAATCAAATCTGCTTTATACCTGGCCTCCCTAGCGCATGTCTGCTTTATTGCCTGTTTTTTCTGAGTTTAAAGGCAATTGAGAAAGTTTAACTAGTTGAAGTTAACTTGTTTTTTGTCCTCAACATCCTCCACTCTTTTCTCCTATGAAAAGCATGTATGAGTTGTCCTTCCACCACCTATTAGCTTGCCTAATTTATTTTGCCAATTTGTGAGCTCCTAGACAGATTTGAAAAGTGCTTTATGCACCTATGGGGGATTTGCTTAGATTTAGTAAGCCTGCTTTTGACTAAATTCGAATGGCATCCTTATGCATTCGAATCTCTCATGTAATTATTTATTTTGGCAACCTATGACTTCACAGGGTTGGCTATTGTACACTTATTCAATACAGATTAGTGTTCAACTCCATTATTCAGTCTCCTTTGTGAGTAATTTGCATGTGTAATTGGCAATTGTTGTGAGTGCAATTGTTCTAACACCTGGGTTCAATTTCCACATGGTATCAGAGCCTTTGTAGATCGATTTCTCTCCTTCTAATTTGTATTGCAGGTTCGGCATCATTGACTGGGAGCATTCTGCTGACTGACGGGACAATTTCTGAGCTATGGATCAATCTCAGAAGATCATCTTGACTCCATTTAACTTCTTTGAATGGAAAGCAGAGATGGAGATACTGTTGAGAGCGAAAGGCCTCTATAGAGTGACTATGGCAACAGAAGCAGAGCCCAATGTAGTTGTAGAGAAGATTAAATGGCACAACCAGAGGGATGAGGCCTATAGTCTCTGTGTCTGAGCATATCCAGAGACCTCATTTTCCATCTTGATGGATTAACATCACCTACTAATGAAGTATGGGAGAAGCTTGTTGATATTTTTGGTAAGACAGATGAGATGAGGGGACATCAAATTGAAAATGAATTGATCTCCCTGAGTCCCAATAGCTTTGAATCCCTGCAACTCTATTTTTCCAAGTTCAAAGCACTTGTTTTGCAGCTAAAACAATGTGGGATTGAAAAGAAGGATGATCAGCTGGTCTTGGCCATACTCTCGAAGCTTGGCCCTGAATATTCAGTGTTTGTTTCGATCTTCTATGCCACAAAGTTGACAGCTCGAGCTTGGAAAATGCCTAGCCTTGCAGATTTCATGGAATCTCTCACACAAGAACAAGATAAATTGGTGATGATGGGCACCATCAAACCATCCAAAGACCAAGCTCTGGTTGCTGGAGATTCGAGGGTGGATTCAAAAAGCAAGAAGAAAGCTAAAAAGCCACTTGAGCAAAAGAGTGACAAGAACAAGTCTCCAGAGGAGCCTCAAGGTTCCAAGAAGAACCCCCAAAAGAAGAAGAACAAAGGAGAAATGAGCAAGTGTGCATACTGCAGTAAGGGCAATCATTCTGAAAGCTCCTGCATGAAGAAGCAAATAGACATGCTGACCCAACTCCTGGAGAAGAATGGCATCTCCTTTCCAGACAACTCAAAGAAGAGGGAAGGAGGATCAAATTCATAAGACAGAGAGAGAGTTCATGCATTGGTTGCTGGAACATCAAGCTCACCTAGTTTCATCATTGATTTTGGAGCTTCAAGACATATGGTTTCGACCAAGCAGGCATTCACCTCACTTGACATGTCGAAAGGTCCACCAATAGTACTGGGAGATGACTCTCTCACTGAAAGTTTGGGCAAAGGGAGGATTGATCTTGACCATGGTAAGTTAAGCAATGTGTTGTATATTCCAGGTCTTGCCTCAAACCTCTTATCAGTGTATCAGATGACCCACACAGGGTCTCCAAAGAAGGTCATATTCTCCCCTGATGAAGTTGAGATCACAGAGATCTCAAGTGGTAAAGTCATTGCAAAAGGAGTTGCAAATCACACTTCGAAGGTATATATGTTCTCACACTTCCTACCCTACTCAAACCCCTATGCTCTTCTGATTCATGCTAATGAGGCAAGTAAGCTTTGGCATGAAATATTTGGCCACCTAAATTACAAGTATCTTTATGATCTTAGTGAAAAATAAATGGTCATAGGGTTACCAAAGATTAAGTTTTCCAAAGGAGTCTGTCAAGGTTGCATCTTAGGAAAACAACAAGAGCATAAATTTGAGAAAGCTAGTCATGAGAGAACCTCTGCACCTCTTGAGTTGATCCACAGTGATGTTGCTGTCCCATTTCCTCATATGTCAATGAGTCAGGCCAAATATGCATTGACATTCATAGATGAATTTTCCAGGTATTGCTGGGTTTACTTCCTGAAACACAAGTCTGAAGTTTTTGGCCTCTTCAAAGTCTTTAAGGCTTTGGTTGAAAACCAGTCTGGGAGGAAACTCAAGGTCCTCAGATCTGACAATGGTGGTGAGTATGTCAAGTCTGAGTTCATTCAATATTGTGCAAATGCAGCATTCTATCCCTTACACACCACATCAGAATGGTGTTGCTGAGAGGAAGAACAGATCACTGAAAGAGATGGCAACCTGCATGATGGAGGATAAGACTTTGCCACCAAAGTTTTGGGCCGAAGCTATAAACTATGCAGCCTATATCCAAAATAGGGTGCCTCATAAACAAATTGATGGTATGAATCCTTTTGAAGCATGGAGTTGGCACAAGCCAGATGTGACCCATTTCAGGATTTTTGGCTCAAGGGCTTGGGCTAGAATTCCAACAAAAAAGAGGAAGGCTTTGCAGCCCCAAAGCCAAGAGTGTCTATTTGTTGGGTACTTTGAAGATTCAAAAAGGTACAAGCTGATCAATTTGAGCACAAACAAAGCCTTCATTTAAATGTGTGTTCAGTTTCAAGAAGAGCCCCTAGCAGCAGTGGAAGTTGGAGAATCCTCTTCACCACCAGAACCTCTGAATGTAAGTGAAGAAATAGTTGAACATGCTGATTCTAATATGTCTGATAATGATGATTTAATTGCAGATCCTAACAGTCCTACAAGACCAAAATGGGCAGCCAAGACCATTCATGCAGCTGGAGAACTAGCTGGAAATCATAATGATCCTAGGAGGACTAGATCTCAGTTTGAGAGTGCTATGTGCATGAAAGATCCTATGTTTGCAGAGAAATGCTATCTGATGGTTGAATTAGACCCACAGACATATGAAGATGTAGGAAATGATCCAAGATGGCAAACAACCATGGAAGAAGAGTTCAGCTCACTCCAGAAGAGCAACACTTGGGAGCTGGTTGATCTTCCCCCAGGGAGGAAGCTAGTTCAGTGTAAGTGGGTGTACAAAACCAAATTTGTTGCTGATGGTTCACCTCTGAAGTACAAGGCCAGATTGGTAGCCAAGGGCTACTCACAGGTTCATGGCATAGACTACAATGAGACCTTTGCACCAGTGGCAAAGATGGACTCCATCAGGCTAGCCTTAGCCATTGCAGCTTCAAAGCAATGGGAGGTACACCACATGGATGTGAAGTGTGCTTTCCTAAATGGAGATCTCATTGAAGATATATACATGTAGCAGCCTCAAGGATTTGCTACTAACCCATCTCTTGTGTGCATGCTAAAGAAGTCATTGTATGGGCTTAAGCAAGCCCCCAGGGCTTGGTATGCCAAGATTGATAGCTTTCTGCTATCACTGAATTTTGTTTGATGCAAATCAGATCCAAATGTCTATTTGAAGATGATTCATGGTTCATTAATGATCATTGTTTTGTATGTTGATGACCTCCTCATTACAGGAAGCTCAAAGGATGAAATTGCTTCCTTGAAGGATGTAATGAACCATGCCTTCTCAATGACAGATTTGGGATTATTGAGCCAATTCTTGGGGCTCGAGATTGCTCAAACCAAAGAAGGAATCAAAGTACATCAGTCCAAGTATGCCTTGGATTTGCTGAACAAATTCAATATGAAGGATTGCAAGCCAAGCAAGACTCATTTCCTTTCAAGAGTTAAGCTTGAAGAAGCTGATTCTTCACCTATGGTAAACAATACACTGTATAGGCAATTGATTGGATGTTTGTTGTATATTACACATACTAGACCTGATATTTATTATGCAGTAAGTGTGGCTTCAAGATACATATATCAGCCTCATGAGATCCATTGGAGAGCAGCCAAAAGGATCCTTAACTTTGTTCAGGGAACAAGGACTCATGGGATCTTCTACAAAGCTAAATCTGATCTTGATTTGATTGGGTTTACTGACAGTGATTGGGCAGGTGATAGCACAGATCGAAATTCAACATCAGGATATGTGTTTATGCTTGTAGAAGGGCCAATCAGCTGGTCAAGCAAGAAACATAGTGCCATTGCACTCTCATCTACAGAAGCAGAGTATGGAGGAGTTGTAAATGCAGCAACTCAATGTTTATGGTTGCAGGGGTTACTTGGAGAGTGTGGTTTCGAATCAGAATACTCAACTACTATCTACTGTGATAATCAAAGTACCATTCGAATCTGCAATGATCCAGTTCAGAAGCAGAGAACCAAACACATTGAGATCCATATGCACTACATCAGACAGCTTGTGCATGATGGCACCATTCACCTACTCTTCTGTTCATCTTCAGAACAAGTAGCAGATATCTTCACCAAAGTTTTTTGTGAGAAGACATTCAATAATCTCAAATCACTGTTGGGGATTGCTAATCATGCTGTGAAGCATGAGTGATGACAAGATTTCCAAATTTTGTTTTACTGTCCATGTTTAAGGGAGGATTTTTCCCACTGGGTTTTTGCCTCTTTCCTTGGTTAAATGGACATGCAGTATGTAAAGGGTGACTAAGCCTTGTTGCTAGGCCCTATAATTTTCTGATATTTTACTCATAAGTCAGGCTTAAGGGGGGTGTTATAATAATCAACCCATAGTTAGCTACCTTAGACATTAATTAATCCATTTTTTGTCTTATTTGCCTAGTTTCCATATTCCACCTTATGCAAGTTGTCCTCCACACATCCATAGTGGTCAAACTTGCTAAATTTGAGTCATGGAGCGCTTGGGAAACTTTTTGGAATCAAATCTGCTTTATTCCTGGCCTCCCTAGCGCATGTCTGCTTTTTCTGAGTTTTAAGGCAATTGGGAAAGTTTGACTAGGTGAAGTTAACTTGTTTTTTGTCCTCAACATCCTCCACTCTTTTCTCCTATGAAAAGCATGTATGAGTTGTCCTTCCACCACCTATTAGCTTGCCTAATTTATTTTGCCAATTTGTGAGCTCCTAGACAGATTTGAAAAGTGCTTTATGCACTTATGGGGGATTTGCTTAGATTTAGTAAGCCTGCTTTTGACTAAATTCGAATGGCATCCTTATGCATTTGAATCTCTCATGTAATTATTTATTGTGGCAGCCTATGACTTCACAGGGTTGGCTATTGTACACTTATTCAATACAGATTAGTGTTCAGCTCCATTATTCAGTCTCATTTGTGAGTAATTTGCATGTGTAATTGGCAATTGTTGTGAGTGTAATTGTTCTAACACCTGGGTTCAATTTCGACACTATCCTAGGGAAAAGTGCAGCTCTAAGGCCACCACTAAGACTTGATACATGCACATCCACCAATATCCAACAAAAAGGTAAGAAGCCTAACCTCCTTGTGCTAATGTTCATCCAACAAATCGAAGCATCACCAAAAACAAAGAATAACCAAAGAATTACCAGAACAATAGCTTGCATTAACCATAAATCTTCCTCCCAGGGAGCACATCCATCTAGAGAGACCTTGAGAAGGGTAAAACAAGTGCATAGTGATTTATCCCATTAGTTCTGATTTAAAATGAATGTGAGGAGATTTATTTATATGATCTCACACTCACTTATCCAGGCCCACATGCTTTAAAACAAGTAAATTCATAATTATTAAATGTCAACTTAAAATTAAAAGAAAATAATAATAAAATATAAACTAAGGTAGGCTACCTACGGTATTTTTACCCCTAGGTGCCAAAACATGCTCAAATAAGAGAATCGTTCTGAACAAAATGCTGAAGTGAGCTTGAGGGAGGGTTTTATGGTCCATATAACCCCTAGAATACTATAAAATCCCTCAACGCCTTGCTTAAAGCATGGAAATGACCTGGCATGGAGGATTCCTTCCTCTTAGGAAAGAAGGTCAGGGAGAGAAAGGACCACTGACTGAAGGGCCAAGAGGGTGTATGAAGTGGACGCAACTGAATATGAGTGTATCATAGCTGAAGCAGAGGCCACCAGAGCACACAAGAAGGGAATGGCGCCATGAGACCCAGTTGTCAACCTTTAGGGGCCCTAGACACCAACCCTAAGGTTAAAAACCTCTTTAATGGGAAGTCAATGGTACCATTAAGGCATAGTACCTTAAAGGAGGACCAAAGGGTCTAGCCATGACCGCCATTGCTCAACACCCTTCCTGGTCAAAAAATTTGTCCCTCTCTCCCTGGGGTACACCTGAAGGTGCGTTGGGTACAAGTGCAACGTAACAGACATGCCAATGTACTAATAAATATGAATGCACCAATGTGTGATTATTTGATTAGACACACCAATGCAATTTGAAAATATTGTTGTTTGATGTCTTAGATTAAAATTATATACTCATCTCATATGTTCTTTTAGTATTAAATCACACCAATTACAATATTTCATAGTATATATATGTTGCTTAGACTCACTTTACTTTAACAAAATTGTTTCCAAATTATATTGGAATTTAGATTGAGATATAGTTCTTAAAAATATTTTAGGCCTGTAGAGATATATATTGATTGTTGATTTGACTGAAATGCGGGGAGAAAAAGTTATAGCATCAAATGGCCAATTCTTCATATTCCATCTCATTCCTTCTTGTTCAAAGTTCAACTAGTTCTCCCTTTCCATCTCTAGTAAGTTAAGGTTTTATTTTTATTGTGGATATTTATTTAAATTTATGTTACTTATCTGTGAATATGAATATTGATTTATTCTATATCGTGGGATCTCGATTCATGATTGAGTTCGGATACATTGGATATTCCACAAATTTAAAAATGTTGTAACCTCTTATCAAGAGAAAAAAGACCGCAAGCAGTTCATAGATGAAAATGGGTAGTCACTTTACCCCTCCAATTGTAACATACCATCTTCAAGTCATAATCCTGGTTCATAGATGGTAATTCGCCGTAAGATGGATCTCTTTTATTAGACCCCAGTAATTTGTGGTTGTTCATAATGTCAAGGGTTGAAGGATAACCCTTAGTGTGTCACACTCACCCATTACACCAATGGTAGATTACCCAATGTTCATGGTCTAACACCCCCTACCGCAGTAAAAAATCCAATAGGTGATATAGAAAAGACACGTAGGAACACTTCCCTATGCTAATTTTTTGGAAAGTTGGAAGCCAAAACAACTATGTATCGTCCTAAATTGACAAACCCCTCTTCATATGTTCAACCAACTGAAAGTTATAGTGATCCAAAGTATGATATGAATTTCACCCAACACATCTCTACTAGAAGATCAAAGGTTGCATGAGTTGAGAGAAAAATTGTCCAAGTACACACCAATGTCTGTCCAATTGTTAGAGGGTAGCGATGATTTCTCCCTTTCTGTGAATTTGCAAAGTAAATGTCATACTTCATACAACCATGTTTTGTATGATGCTTTGTCATCTTCTCTTATATATATGCTGCAAATCATAAATTGTTTACCCTTACACATGTACTCATTCCTCCCAAACATTCAGTAGCACTTATGCCATTTTGCGGTCCTATATATTGTCGGTCGGATTACTTAAATATTGTTAAATACAAGCATAACATTTCTATGTATAGTATTTGCATGAATGGTTATGTTTCTGGAAACTTTAATAGGAAGAATCTGCTATATATAGATGGTCATCCACACACTCATGGGAACATTGTAGGGTTCATAAATAGTTTTAGGTGCTCTTTATTTTCTGCAAATTGTTCATTGAGGAACACTTCAATAACTATGAGTTCTTTATGAAAAGGAAAGCATCCATATTTTTTTTTGCACATGCAATATGTAGTTTGTCTCCTAGTGACGAGTTGTTAATAAACTGTAACTTTTGTAGGCCACCGACCACTCATCAAATACGCCTTGCATTGGGATAAACCTTAAACGTCCCCTTGGGGCATAAGATAAAAATATTGATTAATTGTATTTCTTAATTTTAAATGGGCTTCATGTTAAATGGTATTGCTTGGTTTGAAATTTGGTTTTATAATTGTTTATTTAATTTATAATTGTTTCTTAATTTTGTGTCCAAAATAAAGGACTTTCCCTAAACTGCTTATATGATTCATCATACACTCAAGGATGTTTGATCACACCATTATCATAGGTGTAATTGTGACACCAAAATATCAGACACATATTGATGGGTTGCACTACCTGTATTGCTAGCTTA
Organism: Pseudotsuga menziesii; assembly: GCA_001517045.1. Taxonomy (NCBI): domain Eukaryota; kingdom Viridiplantae; phylum Streptophyta; class Pinopsida; order Pinales; family Pinaceae; genus Pseudotsuga; species Pseudotsuga menziesii. The sequence continues at coordinate 33,091 of LPNX010718182.1, forward strand.
GATACAATGCTCTTATTTGGTTAATTGTATTTGTTAAGTTTTTATAGGATTCATGTTAATGTATTATTCAATTTTCCCATGGGGCGTATAATAGGCGATTAATTGGTGTATTTTAAGGCTCTCCTTGCATAAGGTCTTTTTGATAATGTATTGCTCAATTTGAAAATTTTAAATTCAATGTGGGAGTGATGTTAATTTATCACTTAATTTGAAAATATTCTTTATAAATTGTTTGCAACTTAACATTTTTCTATTGGTAATGATTATGGTGCTTTTGTAAATTTATTTCATATAATGCTAGATCAAACCATTTGCATTGTACTTACTAACATCATCGATGTAATATTGAATATTTTTGAAATTAGGATTCTAATGATGAGCAACATGTCTACCATCTTTTGTTGCACCTCGGTACAATGTCAAATCGAGAGAAGGCTGAAAAATTAGTGCAACTTGGAGAGGAAGCATACCAATCATGGTTGAATCAACCACCTATTCAATTTCCAATGCGTCCATACTCACCAATTAGGAATTCCTACAATTTTAGTAGTTCTTCACATGTTGGAAATGGAGTCAATGAAGTAGAGGTTGGTATGGATGAGCTATTATGACAAACACATGCAATAGATGCAATGGTATTACATACATTCCAATACAATGAGCTAGGGGATGATGCTCATATCACTGAAGCATTCTTTAAAATCCTTGAATCGGCTTTTAACACCTCTCTCTTTGGACCTGGCCGGTCAAAGTCTACAGATTTGGGGACAACAATGTTACTATACAACTTGAAAGCAATGTATGGCATGCCATATGCATGTTTCTCGGAACCTTTGAGGTAACTAACCATCAACTAACTTATATTTTGAGTAATGTTGTCACACTATCAACATTGAAAATGGTTGATTTTATGAACATTAAATGACATGGTACATTTATATTTCCCACTAACTACAAGTTATTCAAAGATAAGGTATTTCTGAGTGATAATGACTTTCGTGATAGTTGTGAAGAGGAAAAGCAAAGGTTGAAAGTGTTAGGTGTTGAATACATATCATACCATGTGTGTCCCAATGATGTATTGATATATATAGAGGCGAATATGTAGAAAAAATATATGTACAAAATGTGGGCATGACAAGTACAAAAAATCACAAAACAAAGCTAAAGCACATGGTCCTCCTCATAAGATATTGAGGAACATGCATATAATCCCATGGATTCGAAGGCTCTTTCGTTGCAAAGAATTAGCTACGATCCAAGGATGGCATGCAACGCACCGAAGTGAGGAAGGAGTTATGTGAATCCCAATAGATTAAATTTCCATGAAGCATATAGAGGATGCATGGCCTGATAAATTCAAGGATGAAGTACGCAACCTCCGATTGAGCATAGCCATTGATGGCGTCAACCCATTTTCCCAACCAAAAATCCAGTACGTTTGAAAATTGAATTATACATTCATTTAAAGGATGATTCCGATGTATGGTGGGACTCATATGGACATAACTACAAAGAGATAAAGGAAATTCTAGATGAAGAACCTAAGACAATACTTTCAGACACACGATATCATGGCACTAAGAAGGATACAAAGAGCACTAGGGGTAATTTTCATAAACAAAGCACTAAGAAGGATACAAAGAGCACTAGGGTTAATTTTTTTCTACAGGTTCATAAATGTATTCAACAATAAAATATATTATTTCAATATAATCTAATAGCAAACATAATTTCATTAATGTTAACTTAGCTAAAAGATTGCAAACTCGCACAAAACATACCCAAAGCACCTAGGTTAGGATGAGAATGTTCAAGCTTTGAATATTTGAAGATTATGGACAAATATGTGTTGCATTTAGATTTCATGCCATATATATGGATATTATGGATACTGTTTTAGAATATCCATGGATGGAATCAATTGGTAAAATTAATATTAAATTATGTGCAAAAGAAGTCTTGGAAGATTTTGTACAAGAAAAAGAAAATCACATTGCAGGATATTCTATTGCTATAGGGCCAAAGGTAGAAAATGAAGAATTCTTGCAACGGCTACTAACACATCAAATGAAGAGTTTAAGGTCCAATCAGAACAAGAAAAAGATACATAAGCACATGTAGAAAAATTGTTGGAATGACATGAAAATGAAGAAGAATCTAGAGAAATATATGACACAAAGGAGCTAAGAGTTGACTCAGTTAAAGAAAGAAGAACCAATAGCTAAGGTTGTTGTATATTTCCATGAGAAATAATGGTCATCAAGATAACGTTAGGAGCATCAAGAAACATGGAATGAAAAAGGAAACCAATATGGAAGCAAATAGAGGACTAAAATTAAATGCATGGAGAGCAGTGGAGTGATAACATGGAACCAAAGTAGAAACCAAAATCAAGGTCAAGGTTGCAAGGATGTAGTTGAATGCCATGTCCACAATTCACTACGATGGATGGATGTCTTTGTTTGATACTAATTGACTACATTTCTTAGTATATCATATTACATGGCTTTCTCCATCTTTCAAGAACAAAACATGTGAAGTGGGATGGAATGTAATGTACGCTGGGAAGATAATTTAGACTAACTAGGGAGGTATCCAAGGGGATAATAATTATGATATGTCCATAATCATGGAATATGCACATTTTTTGTTGGTGGGTGGCAAACAGGCCCACTAGGTAGTTAGAGGAATTAATATAATAATAATGTGTAGTTAACATAGATCCCTAGGATTACTGACAAGGAAAAGATTAATATTAAAACGTGTTCTTGAATGTAATGTTTTGTAGCAAGCATGGCTTGTAGAGTGATTCCTTCTATAAGGAGTAGTTGATGTTGTTCCCTTACCTTAAGGGTTCTTCTCTATGTTCTTGTGTTTATTCTTATGTGGATGGATGTTGACATGCATGAAGTTAACTTAATGGTTTTTTTATATTTTATGAATTAAGGTTTACTACAATGTCACTACTCAAATCTTGAATTGTGTTAATAAGAATTCCTAATTTTCAATTATTACGAGAAAGATGAGATATGTGGTTAATCGGTAGCTGAATATTAGTTAAGCTTCCCATCTAATATTCTTTCATCTCTTAATGTTTTTAAAAGCCCCCATCCCATGATGTTCATGTGTATGGAATCAAAGTAGATGTATTTGTTAGTTGCCCAAGGGAACACATGTTGTTGTTTCCATGCTTGTGGTTGAATATGCAATGAATTTTGTTGTTGTAATAAAGAGGTTTGTGTTGTAAACTCACCTTTGTTGCTTGTGGCTTTGAGTTATTGGTTTAGGATAATGCCATTGTCGTGATGCATTTGAGCGATAACATTTTCTTAAATTTATGTGAAGACTTGTACTTCAAAGCCAACTTTCAAAATAACATAGTTTTTCGTACAAGGAACCTCTTATAAATTTCTTCATCTTATAATTGGTATGTATGTGAGATTACTTACAACACACATACTTTTAAACAACCATATAAATACACACAATTTAGAGGAGAAATATTAACGTAAGATATAAACTTAATATAAAAGTTTTCATTATTCATTGTGTATTTATTCTTATTATTGTCTTAAATCTTAAATTGTCTAATTTATATTTAACCACCCTATATTTTGGATAGTTGACAATACACGTATTGCCCTTCAATTTTGAATTCTAGCTAACTTTCACAACCATTTGATTTGAATTGTGTTTTGTGGAAATGTACAATGTTTTTTGTAGAGATATTATAAATCTAATATTGCTAATTGTTTTTTAAAAATATTTTAATTTATAGTTACCATCTTTTCATAAATTGATGATTGCACAATATTAGAATCCTAATACTTTATAAAAAGAACATAGACCGTATTTGTTTATAAAATTGAAAAACAAGCTTATAAAACAATCGACTTCTTTGTAAAACTTTGTGTTCATGGATGAACCTGTAAGAAGATTATTTAAAAATGTGTTGTTGTTTTTCTTTTATAACATTGTAGTTGAATATATATAACACTATAGATTTATTGTGTGTTTTTTAATATGAAGGTTCTCACTTTTGTGGGTATATGTGAGCGAGTATTGGATTTTTTAACTTTAAATAGTTATTTTAAGATGAAGGAAATTGCATCTCATATTGTTGCCATTATTGTGTGTTTTTTAATACGAAGGTTCTCATTTTTGTGGGTATATGTGAGTGAGTATTGGATTTTTTAACTTTAAATAGTTATTTTAAGATGAAGGAAATTGCATCTCATATTGTTGCCATCTTTTCATACATTTGAATGTTATTAGATTCCAAATATGACTAGATGATATTTTGTAAAACACATCTAGCTTTATGTAATACCTAATTTTTATAAAGTAGAAAAACAAGTTTACAAATTAATTCACTTCTTTGTAATACTTTGTGTTCATTGATCAACCAATTAGAAGATTATGCAAACAATTGTCATTGTTTTATCATATTGTGTTATTTTATAACAAAGTTGATGTTGAATTTAAATAAAAATAAAAGTTTCATTAAGTATTTTTTAATAAGAAAGTTGACATTTTGTTTGTGTATGTATGAGTGAGTGTTGGAGTTTTAACCTTAAAATATCATTATTTTATGATGAGGAAACTACATCTCATATTGCATATTATGGGTTTGTGTGTACGGAAATACACACAGAAAACAAAAACCAAAAAACTATGGTGATATTGGAATGCTTGTTTCAAAGTTTATTTCGTAAAAAATAAACTTTTAAAATTAATCAAGCCATTAGCACCCATATTTTGATGAAGGTTATCACTTTAAAACTCAATCAAAGATGCTCCCCCAACTTCAAAATAATGTGGATTGTGTTTTTGCTTTAGCCATATCCAAAAAAAAGATGTGTATTGTGTTTTTATATTAACAAAAACCTTAATCCAAGATGCTCTCCCAAGAGTGCTTTAAAGTTTTAACCTCAATCCACGATGAGGATCTTTTCACATCATGCAATCCTTTGACCTATAGTCTCTGACACAAGTGACAATGTTTGTTAGATCAAGTCGCGGTGTGCTTTTGCAGAGATGGCAATATTAAGAAAAAAGATTGACTAAATGCATGTCTAAAGCATTTTAAAGTTGGGTCTTCTATGGATAATGGAATCCGTGCTCAACGAGTACTGAGTGGTCTATCCATCTTGTATGAAAAATATGAAAAGAATTGGCAAGCAAGTTGATGCAAAAAGGGTCAGTGAGGTTTGTACTTAGATTTGGTCTATCCATCTTGTATGAAAAATATACAAAGAATTGACATTCAAGTTACTGCAAAAAGGGCCAATGAGGTTTGTGCTTAGATTAGTTTATAAATACACAGAAAATGTTGTTTTGTCCCAAATTGCGTAGGTGTGTCTACTTTCTAAATATGAAAAAATATAGACGTGTGTCTACTTTCTAAATATGAAAAAATGTAGGTGTGAGTGTCTACTTTCTAAATATGAAAAAATATAGACGTGTGTCTACTTTCTAAATATGAAAAAATGTAGGTGTGAGTGTCTACTTTCTAAATATGAGAAAATATAGTTTGAAGAAATTTTGGACCCATAGAATAGTGGCATATCACAGAGGGATATTGTGGGGAAGTTTGAAAAAATCGAAACAACCAAATCCCATTACAAAATTTGCACAACGATTTTATTAACTCATATCATTATTGTGATTATCATTTGTGCGTAAATATTAAGAATTGAAGGATTCTTTCAATTTTTGTGGTTGGTGTCGCTTAGGACGTGTTTCCAAATGCATCGTCTTCAACATAAATTAAATAAACGTCAAACTCAATTACAGTTTCTGACAAAAGATAGAAAGCAAATCGAAGCTCCATGTCATGTTTGGAACTTATCATATCCTATCTTAACTTAGTGCACCCTACCCCCTTATCATATACTAACTTAACCTACCTATCAAAACAACCTTCCCTACTCTGCCCTACCTTAGCCTACAATAACCTACCCTAACCTAGTTTTCCCTAGCCTAGCCTAGCCTAACCTAGCCAACTCTCATCTACCCTATCCTAGAATAGCCTATTGTAACCCACCCTAGCTGGTTAGCTTAAGATATCATAACCTAGCCCAACCTATCATACTTTAACCTAACCTACCCTACATTGACCTATCATATCCTACCTCATCCGATCCAACACTACCTTACCCTAACTTAAAACAAATGTAACTAACCTAACTTACCCTAGAGTAAGCTACCCTATTCAACCCTAACTTACCCTAGAGTAAGCTACCCTACTCAACCCTAGATCCTAAACATAATCTATTCTACCTATCCTAAATAGACTCATTTAGCTTAGCATACATTATGATAACTTAATCGTAGGCTCATATCCCGAATCCTCTCCTATTTCCAATTTCATATACTTAAGGCCTTAATCCTAATATATTCCTAAGTCTAAGCCTTTAAATATTAATACCCAAACCAAGGACTATATTCATATAATAAAATATAA
>LPNX010718182.1:43245-131493 GCA_001517045.1 Pseudotsuga menziesii
ATGCTCCATACATGCGGTTTACTCAAACTCCTTCATGTGTTGCCCTAATTCCGGAAATTCTTGTTGTTCCTTGTCCTTTTTACTTTCCTTCCCTGTATGCCTTGTGACCTACCAATATCCTCTGTCTTCTCTTTTCCGCCTAACTCTCCCTTAGGTGAACGTTCCAAGCACTCCACAAGATTCTCATCTACCTTTTCTTCTCCAAGCATTTGTCCTCCATGCCCAATTGATGGGCATATGTTGTCATTTCATTGTGGCACTCTTCTGAACCCTTGATTGTGGCACTCTTCTGAACCCTTGACCTGACCTGTGGCATCATCCAAGTCAGAGCCTACAATATAACAAATTGAGAGCCAGAGAACCTCAGAACCTTCAATCAACACAATTTGTAATTTCATTTCAGAAATTGCTTAAATCTGCCTTAATCTGCTGCATCCTTTATAAAATGCATAAGGGTGATCTTATAAAATGCATAAGGGTGATCTTTTAGTGGTCTCTGTTGGTATAGCATGAATCCTTCCATTCTCATTCTACTTCGATTAGAATCACCCAACCTACCTCTTTCCACACAGAGACTTGATATCAATAGGGCTCTTGTAAGCACTGCAGACCTTCTTGGTCCGATAAAGTGTGCATTCTATAGGAATCACTTATTCCTATAAAGTGTGCATTCTAGTCATTGAGCCATTGAACCGATTCAAAGGCTGCCAAACTTGAACCCCGATCCAGTTATTTTATTATTATTATTTAATTTAATGTATATTTTTTTATACTTTTTATTTATTTGTGTTTTAAAAGTGTATTTAATAATCTAATATTTGTATATTTTTTAATTTTAATATTTTAAAACATAGTTTTGGGATACTTTTAATAAAAATTGAGATATTTTTTTTTCCATATATATGTTTAAAAAATGGTTGACGAAAGATTCACATCTTTGCATTAAAAAACAAGGATTAAGGATTGTTGTGTAATATTTGAAGCATTTTTAACATTGCATTGAAATACATGGATTGCATTGTTGTGTAATTTTTAAAGTATTTTAATATATAAAGAAAAATGTAACAAAGTAATGGTAATTTTTAGGAATAATACTGAAATTATGTTGGTTTTTCAGATATCAAACATAATATGGTTTGTGTTGATTTTCTATATCTATCATTTTCATGTTTTTTCATTTAAGCTAATATTTGTTTTGGTTTGTCATCTTTTCAGGTATCGAGCATCCTTTAAAATATGATCCAATGTTCTTTACAACAGTTTGAAGTGATTTACAATGGACTTGTATAGTGTAATATTTTTGAGAATTTTGTAAAGAGACTTCCACACATTATTTTTTAATAATTTTTTTTTTTTTTGGGACAGGATTAAACCCATCCAAATGCTTTAGATGGTCGGGGGCCCCATCATCTTTAGAGTAGTCTCTTATAGTGTTATGTAGTATGTGTGCCCCATCATCTCTAGAGTAGTCTTTTATAGTGTTATGTAGTATGGGTGCCCCATCAGCTTTAGAGTAGTCTCTTATAGTGTTATGTAGTATGTGTACCCCATCATCTCTAGAGTAGTCTTTTATAGTGTTATGTAGTATGTGTTTTTTTTACTTTCATTTTCTAGTAATTGTCTCCAAACAAACTAATTTTGTAATTTCTCCAACACAAATAAACTTCATTTCCCACTTAATGTTTTCACATTAACTAATTTTATAAGTTATTTAACACATAAATAAACTTCATTACATATATTTGAAATTCTAATCATTTTCTATATTTGTTTTGTTTTAATTTTTATTTTTATTTTAATTTTTTAATTTTTATGGGGTATTTTATCATTTCCTTTTATTTATATAGTATTTCTTTTATTACATTTATTATTTTTAGTGTTTTATTATTACACTGTTATTATTTATTTATATATTAGTATGTGTATATTCATATTTTAATATTTAAATATGCTTATTGTATTTTAGAGCATTCTTTGAGTGTAGGTGAAGTTGATTTTAGTGCATTTTTTTGAGAGTGTTTGAGATTTTTGTGCATGTATTTTGTATATAAATCTATGTGTTTGGATTTTATGTTTGTTACATGAAATGATGTTTTTTTCGTATGTAACTCTTTGTTTGGTAAATGACATGATGTTTTTTTTTATAACTCTATGTCAGTGTTTGAGATATTTGCACATGTATTCTGCATGCAACTCTATGTGTTTGTATTTGTGTTTGTTGGATGAAATAATGATTTATGTATGCAACTATGTGTTTGTTACATTAAATGATTTTAGGTTTGTTATATGAAATAATATTTTGTATGCAACTCTCTATGTTTGTGTTTGACATCTTTGTAAGTGTATTTTGTATGCAACTTTATGTGTAGGTATATGAGATAATTTTTATGTAACTTGTTAGATGAAACAATGTTTACCATATGAAACTCTATGTGTTTGTTATATGAAGTGGATTTTATGTTTGTTAGATTAAATAATGTTTTTTTCATGTAACTTTGTGTTTGTTAAATTAAATGATTTTTTTGGTTTGTTTTTGTTAGATTAGACGATTTCTATGTTTGTTAGATTAAATGTTTTCTATATGCAACTCTTTGTTTGTTAAATGACATGATGGTTTTTTTTTGTATGTAACTCTATGTTTGTGTTTGAGATATTTCTACATGTATTTTGCATGCAACTCTATGTGTATGTGGATCTCTCAACTTAATTTTTGTATGCAATGCTATGTTTGTAGATTTATGTACAAGTTTTTTGTATACAACTTTATAGGTTTAGGTATGTAAATCTATGTGAAATGACATTTATTTCTATAAATTTATATGTTTATATTTATAAATTTTTATTTTATATATATAGAGAGAATAATAATATACACTATATAATTTGTTTTTTTTAATTGTTAAATTTTTATTTTATTAATATTTTATTTTTAATTTATTTTTAATATTAAAATTTACAAACAATTATATCTTATTTAATTTTTAATGAATTAAATAACATCATAAGTATAATAAAATCAACTTAATAAATATATAAACAAAACTATATCTTATTTTGATTTTTATACTTTAGTTATGTGATATCTCTACATTATTGGACTCGGGTATGGCAATCATGGCACAAAACATAAGATTGGATTGGATCGGGTATGGCAATGATGGCATAGAGCAGAGCAAAGGGCAGACGAGATGCATAATACATGTATCATATCCACCCTTTTAATGTTGTCATAGTTTTACTTCATAAAAGTTTTTCTCGCCCTAATTTCATTTGACACGATCCAAAAAAGTATTGCTCTCCCTAGTTTTACTTCTTGTTACTCACCCTAATTTCATTAGACATGATCCATAATTTTCATTTCACAGATTGTTTAAATCTGCCTTAGTCTATGACAGGACAGAGCTTCGACTCTTTTGCAACTTTAATCTGTTGCAGCCTTTATAAATGGTATAGGAGTGATCTTTATCGGTCTCTATTGGTATACCATGAATCCAATCTCACAACATCAATCTAATTACCTGTTTGGATCCAGGCCCGATGTTTTCCCTTTTATAACAGTAACCAGATAATTTTTTAAAGAATCGAATTCATTCAAAGAGCAAATAAAAAGAACTCACAAACCTCCATTCTACACGTCTTCTCCCTGTGACCATGAGTTCTGATTCGATTCCACTTAAAGGAAAATAGCTATAGCTATTGCGACTTGGGGGTTTGATCTATTTGTGACCACGAACTGAGTCTAATCCCCACGAAGTTCATAAGAACTTCGCTCTATCCGTTCTTGTTCCACTTCCATTAGAATCACCCCACCTACCTCTTTCCACACAGAGACTTGATAGCAATAGGGATCTTATAAGCCCTTTATGCCTTCTTGGTCTAATGCTTCAAACCGTCGGCACATAAAGGAATTACTTATTCCTGTAAAGAGTGCATTCCAGTCTTGGGTGTCATAGAACCCATTCAAGGGCCATCAAACTCCATTATTTTATTGACCATGCCCACAATACTATGGCGGTTTCAATAATTCGTCCTAGATCGCCAACGATCGACAGAGTAACTAGCATACCCCCAAGATGGGGGAAGTGAAACATCGAGATGAAGTTGTATATGTTGTAGAAAGAGAAAAAAGTTGTGCTATAGAGCAATTTGTGACATAATAATTAGAACATAAATAGTTTTCCCATAATATAAATATGTACATCAACTATGAATTATTAAAAGTATGTTGAATTATTTTTTGTAGCCAAGAAGAGATAGAGTATGTAGGCGCTTTTCTTCTTCTTTTCGAAGTGAGATATATGAAGCGTCGTTCATCTTGCATATCGTTCGAAGGAGAATGTTGGTGCAATTCGCATTACTTGTAATGTTGTAGTCCAAGACATTGCTGTGAAGGTTAAGCCTTGACGTTCAGTGTTGCCAATGTCGATGGTTGATCTTGTTAATTCCAACCCTTGGGATTTATGGATAGTTATTGCCCAAGCCATCTTGAGGGGAACTTGTTTTCTATTATTTCATTGTACAGGTGGAATAGGTATGTGCTTTGGGTTGGATTGGTCTCATGTAAGCTCAATGTAATTATCAAATTCCACGAAAATAAATGATGGTAATTGAGGAGGGTTAGATCTAGGTCTGTACACAATTTGGATGATCACTCCAAGAGCACCATTTACTAACCCTGATTGAACCCAAAGATTACAAGTTAGCATTACTCTTTGGCCTACACATAATAGTATTTCTTGGTTGAGTTGGTGGTCGTCTTCATGTTCTGCATCTGAATGCTTGGTGAAATTTGCGATAGACCTTGCGATTGGAATTGCTAATGATTGTAGCATGTATTTATTGTGATTTTCACAAGGATGTTTGTTGCAAAAAGATGGATTGCTGTATCAAATTTTGAACGTTCCTTTGCTGATAAGAATGTACGTTCCTTTGCTGATAAGAATGTATTGGTCCTATATTGGAGGAGGCATTAGAGGAAATTTGGGGTCTAAAATGGGCCTTATAAGAAAACGTGCCAAAATAAGTTTTTGTGAGTTGGAATTCAAGAACCAATAGAATTTCAATAAAATAAGTCAACCATAATGGTTGAATTGACATATTTGTCATTAAAAAAAACTACTTTTTTGTTCGTATTTTCGACATATCTCATTGTGTTTTTACTCAAATTTCGATCGGGAGAGCTCGTTGGATGCGGAATTTGATTCCGCATCCAATGAGTACCCACACTTCATACTTTTGATGGACCCCGCTACCCCAAAAACAAGAAATACCTGAAAAATGTGATGATGACATCATCATCATGTTTTTTTCAGGTATTTCTTGTTTTTGGGGTAGCGGGGTCCGTCAAAAGTATGTAGTGTGGGTACTCGTTGGATGCAGAATCAAATTCCGCATCCAACGAGCTCTCTCGATCGAAATTTGAGTAAAAACATAGAGAGATATGTTGAAAATACGAATACAAAAAGTAGTTTTTTTCTTTCTTCCTCCAAAATTAATTAATATTATTTTATTATTTTAACTATTATTTTATTATTTTAACTATTATTTTATTATTTTCCTTAGGAGGCCCATTTTAGACCCCAAAATTCCTCTAATGTTCCAATCTTCCAATGTTGGTGTAACATTGTGGATGTTTGTCAGGAGCTCACAGAATCGTTGTTGAGTGCCATCAGTCCGTGCTTGTCGAAATATTGTTTCTAGGATGATGAATATTCTAAATTCAATCCATAAACGATTTCCCAAAGTTGCTCTTGCATATAGAGGTTTGTCCATGACAGGTGGCAGTTGGCCTAAATACTCGATAAGAATTATTGATCGATTGCCGAATGAGTGGTTATTTTTTTCTGGGAATCACTCATGCAAGCGTCTGTCAATTTGTACAAAAAATTTAGGCCCTATGAAGCTCATCTCATCAATGAGAATGTATTGAATATGTTTAATTTCTTCTTGCAACATTGATAGTGCTTGTCAATGCAAAGGTTGCATATTCTTGATAGGAATTCAGAGCCCTGTGTGTATATTGGTAGCATGTATGTTAAATGTTGCAACTCCAGATGGTGCAAGTAACAACAGTGGGTTGTGACTAGCGACTGCTTGAGAATATAATGCTTTCTTAATGGTGTTAATAAGGTAGGATTTACCTGTTCCTACAGTTCCTTGAATGATCATCCGTAATGGTTCTTTAGTTCCTTGTTGTTTTGAATGTTGCAAGATTATGTCCAACGCCATCTGTTGCCTGGGGGATAATGTGCTTGTTGTAGTAGACTGGTAAGTTGTATCCTGTATTACTTGTCCATTCCTTCGATTGTAGTCAATATAGTTTGATGCATACTCTATTGTGGTTGTCGATAGTTCTGGATGACTCCATGCATGGTTGAAATCAAATTCTCGAAGGTCGAGCATGTTAATATTATTTATATGAATGTCACCTTAGGAATTGATCTTGATAGTGTTTTCCATTCATTCATTTCATTTTCGGGGTAGATATTGGTATCTTCATCTTCAGATGTTGTTTTATGGGAAGTGGGTGGAGGAATGCGATCGACATGCCATGCATGATAGGTATTGTGTATGGCTTCTCAATTTCAGATAATGGTTGTCTTTGTAAGTCCTATATTTTCATTGAATGAACAAAAGGGCTTATATAAAATCAATTCACTGCAACAGAAGTCAACATATGAGTCTGAATCTTCAGATGGAATTGAAGGGAACCATGGCCATACATGGACAATTGCAATGACGGTTATTTTCTTCCATTTTTCATTCTTGGGTGCTTTATTGTATGACCATTGTTGAGCAAGGTTGATCAAGGAGAAATGTTCTAGAGATAGAGGTCGTTGTAAGTAGGAATCTATGAAGTTGGACCCAAATAAGCAGTCAATTGAGTTAGTAGATACATGACGAAATATTTGACGACCAATGTTTAGCTTGATGAAGGTTATGCTGCATGTAACAAGTGGTAAATTTTGCAACATATGCCAAGTTTCTTTAGCACTGATGTCTCGATCAACTATTGCATCTGAGAGTAAACGTCGATAGCCATATGATGTTGGATCCTATGGACACAGTGCAGTTGCAATTCTAGTGAGCATATGATGGTAGGTTTTTGATTTTCCTTATGCTTTGGAAGCATATTTTGCTATGTATTTCAAGACAGCATAACGTGAGAGCACTGGTTGGAAATCCATAAACATGTCTGACATATATTTGTGTTGTGAATGTTTAACTGATCATCATTCCATGTTGGATGGTATGTCTTTTGTCCCTTTTCATCAATGCCTAGTCACTGACTCATTTTGTACCTTCCAAGGACATTTATATTTACATTCAAGTTTATCTCCTTTTTTTGTGTAGACATGAATTTTCACTGCACTTTGTATGTCTTTGAAATCGATTTAGGAGTTGTTCATAGTCCTAAAGTGGATTGGATGAAAGTATAGCTTTTGCGTCTAGCAAACATGGGTCATCTTCAATGGATTGATACATATGAATGTTTGTTTCATGATTTTCTCTAGGATTCCAAGCTGTAACATATTTATCGAAGAAACTCTTTGCTTTATTGACTTGATCCTCATCTTTCCAATCTAATGCTTCCATGTTCGGAGCACCATCAAGCCGCAAGAAGCCATGCATATGTGCAAATCCACGATGTTGCCATTCATATTTATAAAAGAAAACGTATATGGTAAGTGTAAATGAACAATATGTACATGTTTTGAAGAGAGATTAAGAAACAAGATATAATGCATAAATGTACCAGTAATCTGTTGTGTGCATTTGTTTTTGAAGCATCTCCTCATGGAAGATTGGAAATATTTTATGCATGTATGCGACTACAGTGTGAGGCCGGTCAATGATGTTGCGATTACGCCATTGTTGGCGAGATGTTGGGTTTGAAGGGATATTTTCTTGCATAACTGCGTGTAAGTCTATCCATTTTGTGTATGCTGCACTGAGTGTGAAGAATAATGTAGGACATTGTAATTGAGTGATCATACTTGTTAGTTCACTTCTATGTTGTGTCCAAAATGGTATGGTGTTGCGTAGGTGTGCTCCAAACCTCATGACATGGTCTGGGAGATTGTCTATAGGAATTTGTTGTAGATGTGTATGTAGTTCCTCAAGTGTTATCGGTGTGTTATGTTCTTGACTTTGCTTGATAAATAAATTAGATGTTGTTTGACTCCTGTGGCACGTAATCAAATTGTACAAGTAGTATTTGAGTCGAGGATGACTACCAAATCGGTTGTCATCATATCCCATTAAATGTACTACGTAGGTATCAAGTGAAATGTTCTTGATACATGCTTGGTGAGGAAGTGCGTCTCCATTTGGGAAAAGAGTTGGAAATGCTATATCGAAACCCTCTATGTTGTACTCATTAATTGGCGATGACCCAATATCTGGCCAATCAATTGTAGTAGGCAGAGTCATGGACGTAGTATGAATGAAATCTTTGATTTTTTCAATCTCTCAATGTGTATTGGGAAATATGAAGGAAAATGTAGATGTTGCTTGTGATGGCTAAGTAGCAATGTGGTTTTCTAGATCAGGAATAGATGACTCCATAAGAGGAGATATATCAATTTCTGTAGATACAAAATGTAGTTGGGAGGATACATTAGTGCATGCCTCTAGAAGTGATGAAATTGAAGCATGGTCAAGTTGGACATCACTATAGTATTTATCATTTTTTATTTTATATAGAAATGCATTGACAACATGTGATTTTGTCACATAACAATCATAACATTTACCTTTTTTTCCCGTGCCTCTTCACTATCAAGATATCAATTTCTAAATTTTTTCTTGGTAGGCAGTTTGAAATTTGAACAATTTGTTGGGGGAACTGATAGTGTGACCACTATACTTATATTGAACACCTCAGCATGTCTGACTTGTATAATTGGGTTGATATGAGCAATGCACATTTCTTCAACTTGAGTAAGCATGGAGAGTATGATAGGTTGGGTGCCAGGGTCCATATTATTCCATTTAGAAAATGACGACCATTGGTTTCTCTGTGGCATCGATTACAAATTGGTCCATTAAGAGATGGATGCGTAGATATACCAAGATATGATTGTTAGAATTCCATATGCTAAGCTAGATTATCAACATTTAATTTCAATTTCATAAAAGCATATAGACATGATCATTGAAAGAAACAGTATCACAAGAACAACAAAGATTTATCCTGGGAAAACCCTAATGGGAAAAACCCAGCAAAAGCTTCTTCAATATAGATGCCCCAAAAGATAAAAGGTAAAACTGATCCTCCTCCTTCTCCAGCTACAACTCTTTCTTTGATCCTCCTCCTTCTCCAGCTACAACTCTCTCTCTCTCTCTCTCTCTCTCTCTCTCTCTCTCTCTCTCTTATGTGCTACACAAGTGAGTGTGTGTGTCTCAAATGAGACGCGCGTCACTCTATTTATATTCTTTCGTTCACTTGACATTTAACCCAGTTATGTAGGCTCGAGTAAACTTAACTCAGTTATGTAGGCTCGAGTAAACTTAACTCAGTTATGTAGGCTCGAGTAGACATAACTGGGCTAACTTAATATAATAATATATTCTGGAGGGTACTAATGACTTGACTTACAATAGAGAGGGGGATTCCTCATGACTCTTAATAATTCTCCTGATAGGAACATCGGGGTACAAAGAAATAAAAATGATTCTCCTGATAGGAACATTAGGGACCAATAAAATACATGTAGAATATTCTTCGAAGTTACAATAATTCAACACTCCCCCTTAATGAGAAGGGTATTCTACAACAACAACAACAACAACAGTTGTAGGAGAGAGAGGGCATCATCAACATCATCATGGTGATACATCTATAAATCAAAGGAATCTTTTCATCATCTTTAACATATAGTTTTCATCTTCAAACTTCAGCAGCAACAACACTTTGACTGCTCGATCGACATCATCATTTCGATCAGCAACACCATCATCTAAAATTTCGATCAGCATCATCATCATCATACTCTGAACTTTCAATCAGCAACATCATCATCAACACATTCTGATCTTTCGATCAGAAATCATCATCATCATCATACTTTGCTCTTTCGATCAGCAACATCATCACCATCACATTCTGATCTTTCGATCAGTAACATCATCATCATCACACTATGGTCTTTCAATCAGTAACATCATCATCATCACACTTTGATCTTTCGATCAGTAACATCATCATCATCAACAACAACCTGCAATCCACAATATGAAGATGAAAGTATTCGGATCACTTTTGGACTTAAAGTCTAGGGATGATGCAATCCTACCACATTCTCGAGGACCGAATTCACTGGATATATTCTGAACAAAAGTTCAAGGATGATAAAATCCTACCACATTCTCGAGTACCGAAGTCATCGGATTAGTTTTGAACAAAAGTTCAAGGGTGATACAATCCTACCACATTCTCGAGTATCGAAGTCACCGGATCAGTTTTGAACAAAAGTTCAAGGATGATACAACTACCACATTCTTGAGTACCAAAGTCACCATATCCGTTCTAAACAAAATTTCAAGGATGATACAATCCTACCACATTTTTGAGTACCGAAGTCACTAGATCCGTTCTGAACAAAAGTTCAAGGATGATACAATCCTACCACATTCTCGAGTATCGAAGTCACCAGATGTGTTCTGAACCGAAGTTCAGGGATGATACAATCCCACCACATTCTCGAGGACTGAAGTCACCGAATCCGTTCTGAATCGAAGTTCAAGGATTATACAATCTCACCACATTCTCGAGGACCAAAGTCACCAGATCCATTTTGAACCGAAGTTCAGGGATGATACAATCCCACCACATTCTCGAGGGCCGAAGTCACCGGATCCATTATGAACCGAAGTTCAGGGATGATACAATCCCACCGCATTCTCGAGGACCGAAGTCACCAGTCAGTTCTGAAAAAAATTTCAAGGATGATATAATCCCTCTTCATTCTTGAGGATTGAAGTCATCGAATCACTTTAGAACAAGTGTCTCGGGATGATACAATCCTGCTGCAACATCACTGCTCCTCCTTTCAAGGAAGCTCCTTCCGAACAACACCAAGCTTGTCTCAAAAGTGTTTGAACTTTACCCGAGACAGAGGCTTCATTAACACATCAGCAAATTGCTCATCAATACTCACATACTGGGGCTTTATGGCTCCCTTATGTATCATATCTCGTATGTAGAAATACCGAATTTCTATGTGCTTTGATCTATCATGGAACACTGGGTTATCCGACATCTTTATAAAACTTTCGTTATCACATAGAATCTCAGTAGTATCCATCTCTAGGTCAAAGAGACCTGACATCAGCTTCCGAAGCCATATGGCTTCACAACTAGCAGAGCAAGCTGCTATGTATTCTACTTCGACCGTGCTAAGAGCAATACTGGATTTTTTCTTGCTAAACCATTAAATCATAGCAGACCCTAGACAAAAACATCCACCTGATGTGATTTTCCTGTCTGAGACACTTCTAGCCCAATTTGCATCTGTATAGCCATAAAATCTGTAATCATGGTTTCCAGCATAGTATAGACCAAAGTATATAGTCCCTTTAAGATATCTCATCACATTTTTTGCAGCTATCAGGTGAACTCGTCTAGGTTGAACTAGATACTGACTCAAGGTGTTCACATAAAAAAAAAAGTCTGGTTTGGTATTGGTTAGATACATCAACGATCCAATAATCTGTCTGTATTGAGTCAAATCCACTAACTCTGATGAGTCATCAACTAACAACTTTAGGTTGGAATCCATGAGTGTGGCCATGGCTTTACATTCCAACATATCAAATCTTTTCAAAATTTCCACTGCATACTTTCCCTGATTGAGAAAGATTCCTTCTGATTTCTTCCATACTTCCAGACCTAGGAAATAATCCATTAGGCCAAGGTCTTTCATCTCAAATTCTTCAGCGAGCTTCTTCTTGCATTCTACAATCTGTTTCTCATTCCGTTATTCCGTTATTAGGCTGAACAATGTTTTTTCATTACGGAACCGTTATTTACAGCGCAAACGAAAAAAAAATTTCGTTGGCCGGAAAAAATTTCGTCTGCCAAATTTTTTTTTAGCTCGCGTTCTTCTAGTTATCTACCATCAATGGTTGGTTATATATTCATCAACTATAAGTTATCCATGCATGACAGTAAACAATAATAATACATTACAATTTATCATATTACTAGCACACCACAAACAAAACAGGCACTCTTCAAGGAGATACACTAGGCTTAATATATCCATTGTCTATAGCAACTCGTGTAATTGTATTGTTCATTTCGTTAATTCTGGGATACTCATATGATATGGAGCTCATGATACTAGTGTTGAAAACAACATTAGATCTATGTTAAATTCTAAATATCATTTAGGTGGTAATACTGATATCTTATCACAAAATACAACTTCAAATTCCTTTAAAATAAGAAATTGCTCTAATTCCATTTTTTATTTTTCGGGCTCAAATTCTTTAATTTTGATGCCATAAAGTTGACACCCTTTCCTAATACACTTTTTACGTTGTAGTGCTGAAATTTTTTGTGTAGATAAAGGTCTATAAATTTCATTCATTGTATGATACTTATCTTCTTCATCCACACTACTAATATTTTTATGCAAATAGTCGATAACATCTTTATGAGATTCAAGCCAATCCATACCTATCAAAATGTCATAGGATCCTAGGGGAAGTATATTTAAATTAACCGAGGTATCCAAGTCATTAAAACCTAATAAAAAATCTTTAACTATCTCCGTAACTTTCATTTTTACCTTTGTTGCCAGCTATACCAACCATGCATTTTTTTGTTTTTCCTTACTAAGTTTACACTTTTCAACTACTTTTGGTGGAATGTAACTTAAACTAGACCCTGAATTGATAAGTATTGAAACATGTATGTTCAAAACTTTACCTTCTACTTCCAACATGGTGGATTGATGTTCCACATGCCGATATTCCAAAGAAACATTAACTATAGGGATATTCTTAGCTATGTCATTCATAGTAGAAGCTTCTTGCAACGTGCTTACGGGTTACTATTCCATCCTCCACTGGAAGTTTCGATACTCTTTACCTCATTGTTATTGGTTGAACCTCGCTTGTTGTAATTTTTATCAGTATGACCTCTTGTTCCTTTTCCAAAAGGTGAGGGTTTAAATCCTTTCCTACGTTAATCGATCTTTTCAATTTTTATTTTTATTTTTCCAACTTTTACTCAATTTGGATATTTGTTTAAACAAATGGTAGCACAACTAGGCCTTTCTAATTGCTTCACTCATTGTTGAAGAATTTCAATCACAATCTTTTCCTTATACACTAGGGGTAAACAACTGATAAAATTGTATACCTTAGCTTTTTCAACTATTAGATATGGTACATAGCGTTGTAAATTTACAAACTCAGTTACAAATTCTTCCATGGTTAACAATCTTAGTCTCAAATCATTGAATTATTGAGCTTTCTCATCATAATATCGTTTTGACATATACATTTTTTCAATAATTAAAAAAAAAATTCCAACTCAACTCTTTACTACGTATGCTACTGACACTCTTAGCCTCCTTCCACCATGGAACAGATTTAACAACCAAGATTCTATCGCTTCCTCAAATTCTCCATCAAACATGAATGAAGGGCCTTAACTTTTTGAATTCTCCCTGTAACTCTACAAGTCTTTCTTTTTGTTTTTCATTATTCATTTCATCACCTTTCTTTAAATCCTGGGGGGTTATATAGGAATGCTATTTGTAGTTTCCTCACTACTGCAACTTTGTAGTGCTCCTTTTCTTTTCTTGTAAGGAACACAAAATAAATATAATAATTAAATTGATAATGTTACCTTAGTATAAAAAATATCAAAATTCAGGATCAAGTTGCTAATTTTACCTTAGTAATAAAAAATATTTCTATCAAAACTTTCTAACATTCTGTTGAGGCCTGGAAAATCGGAAGCAACAACACCAAGGGATTCTCCCCAGTCAACGTTCCCAACTAACCTGTGACTGTTTGGTGTGGGGAATCCGTCCGGTTTACGGTCCGGCTACCGTAAGTCAAGTAACAAAAAAAAAAGGTTTTACCGGTTGCGGCCCGGTCCACCGTGTATATTTTGTGTTTTTTTAACTTTAAGTATGATATGCAAGTTCCTATCTAAGATGCAGATTGATAAAGAATATGAGGAGCGGTCACAATGTGATGCGCAGGTTCTTACCTCTCATCTTAGACTCTCTCGTATCTGAACCAAACACAACAGGAAATAAAACTAACTAAGCTGTCCCTAGGGAGTGAGATTATCATTTAATGAGTAATGTATTACTGTTCATGCATTAAAAAAAACACAAGTAGCTGTTCTTTGATTCAAAATACATAAACATGAATAGATGGATGAACAACAAGATAGCTCATTGTCTGTGAAAACATTCATTACTCATAGTGCAAATTATCATAAAATAAACCAGAGAACATTCATAAAAGAACATAGGTTCAACAAGTTAGAACGATCTCACAGTTAGTGAATAAAAGCTGAAAACAAAATAGTTTCCCTTCAACATCATCCATTTTCACAGCATTTGAATCCTTCCACCAAAGCTTTCTCCAACAGGAAAAATTGTAATTATATTATTGCAAAACGAAATAGTTCCTCTTACAACATGTTATCATAAGTCTCACTGGGAAAAAGTCCCTACCTCTCTTGAACTTTCCTATCTTTATAGAAAAATAACAAAACCTTTGGGTTTCCCCCACCCCGTGACCTTTGGGCTCCCCCAAACGTTTTAATCTTACAATTTTTTTTTTTATGAGTGCTTATGATTCATATAAACGTTATATTTCAAATTAAGATTAAGATTTACAAACACTTTGTAAAAAGGGACCGGCTTGGTAACTGACGAACTTCCCAAGCCTGAGACACTATTCTTAAAGATTACGCTCAGTAATCTGTTGGTCCTTTTGAGATCCTGTTGATCTCAGACTTCCGCTATCTTATTTTCCTCGAGCAACATCTATGCTTCTTTATGCTTTAGGTGCGTGTTTCTTCAACCAACTTACTTCTGAGTTGTCCTCCAGCTATGACTTCTTTGCAGCAATAATCATCAACTGTATCTGAGAAAATCTCCCATGTTTGTCTGTGATCAACACAAAAAACGCATCATTTATCTAGACCACTTTTCAATGAACTTAAATCATACTACCAATGAAAATGAGTATCAGCAGTAAAAACTCGGGACTACGCTTTCAACGTGGAAACCTCAAACTTGATAAAAAACCAAGAAAACCGTCGCCTAGGGCGAGAAAAACTTCACCGACGGGAAAACTAAACCTCCGACAGATAAAAACTTCATCGGCAAATCGGAACACATAACGTTTGTTAGTTAGTTTACTAAAATGCCACAACAACGGGTAACCCATGGTCTAGGTGCTCCGGAGCCAAACAAACATCGGCAAAACAAAGCATTACAACGGGATTCGATACATCAGAGGTCGGAACTATTATAGAATCAGACGGTTAGTCTGTTAAGGAACCGCAATGGCGGGAATAAAAAAGACACGGCTTCTGCCCACAGTTATGAACTGCTCCGATTAACGAGGAAAAGCGATAAACCCACGGGATTGGCCAGGGTAGGGGCTATACATCGGAACATTCGTTGTTTAGCTTTTGCAATAGTGGCTCTGTAGAGAACTACGGCTCCGATACATTGTACAAAAGACCTCCAATAGCGGAAAAAAATGCTGACAGTAAAATAAAATGACCGAGAAAAACACGCATCAGTGAACAACAGACTTTACATCGGGTCATTCATTATAAATCTTCCACAAGGGCGGCTGCGTAGGTGATTACGACCCCGACTCGTAATTCAAAAACCTTCCAACAACGACCAAAGGAAATCACCCATAAGTCAAAACCAAGTTAAACATAGCAGTGTCAGCAGACAAATATATTCATTCAGCAATCATCCTCAAAAGATCAAACTCGCAGCAGAGTCGAGCAATTTCAATAAATCTAAGCAATACCAAAATTAAAGGAGGGTCCAAAAATTTTAAGAAATTTGGGAGAACGTTGCAGCTGCAACAAATGGCGACTACCTGGTGAACCCAGATCTCTGGATAATTTCTTCCTTAAGTAACAGACTGTTTAGCAAACCAACATGTTGAATTCTTCTAGATGTCTGGATTCCCACAATGGCAAATATATGTACTTTTAATCATTGATGATAGTCCTATTTAGGAAATGGAAACTAAGACTTCAAAGTTAAGATAACTCTTTTGAGGCCAAGTAGATGAGTTTCATTTTACTTATGTATTTGGGTAACTTCCAGCTTGGACACCACAGGAATGTCACATATGGTAAACAGAGATATTCATTTGTTCCTCATTCCCATGCCATTTTGCACTTTTGTATGCTTGTGAACTTTTTGTCCTTTTGATTCCTCCTCATGCCTTTCTTTCTAAATTTTTATTCAGGCTCCTCTATCCATAGTGTCCTTTCGTGTGAGAGATGTATTTAATTTTCAGCTCATGGACGGAGAAGAACTTTTGGGAATTTCGTGCTTATATGATTCGGTACTTTGCTTTAATAGATGTTGCTGCTTTTAGGAGTTTTGACTCTTATTAGCCTTTAGGCTTTCAATTCTTGGCATGGGATCATTTATATATAATATACCTTTTACCTTGCTTCCTTTCCGTAGGTCTTTTGTTGTCACCCCCTAGGACATTTTAGATGTGAAATGGATGGAGTCTCGAAATAGTATTCCAGACTTTTTGATCCTAAGTTAATTTTTATGGATTAAGCAAGACTTCAATGTGTTCATAGCCATTTAATAAAACTGCTAAACTAGAAGAAATTCCATCAGATAAACAACAATACACAGTCTTATAATCAAGGATTTAGTTTATCTAGAACTTTGATGTCCTCCACACAACCAAAAGTTTGCTTCTTTTTATTTAAACCAAACAAAAAAAAACTAAACTAAAACAAAACAGGAATGAAATAAATCAAAGTAAAACAACAAATGAATTTATTTATGTACAAACAACAAACAAACAAAAATCAGGAAAAATAAGGTTTGAGAACTAAACAATTAACTGATAAGTTCTCTTCCCACCCCTGTAAATCTTGCAATTTGTAGGTCGAAGGCCCAAGTTTTGCTGCAATTTGAGAAGGGCCTACCCATAACTGCTGAAACTTCATATGCTTCCCCTTTTCATCATGCGGATGATCCCAATTAAGAACCAAGTCTCCCACTTCAAATTCCTTTGTTCCAGCTTTGTGCTTATCAAACCACCTTTTCACTACTTCCTGCTGTTGCTTAAAACGTTTTTTGGCCCTGGATCTAGACTCTTCCGCCTTCAAAATATTATAGATTCTAAGTTGCAGGATTTCGTTATCAGTGCCTCTAGAATCTTGAGCTATTATGGAAGATAGTAGCATAATGTTAGGAGGAAGTATAGCCTCTTTTCCATAAACAAGGGTATACAGTGACACACTTAAAGAATTCTTGGGTGTGACCCTATCAGCCCAAAGAGCATTCGGTAGTGCTAAATGCCAACTTCTCTGGTTTTCTATGACAGTCTTTTTTAAGTTCCTAATCAAATTCTTGTTTGTAGATTCTTCCAAACCATTTCCTTGCGGGTAGTAGTTGGAAGAATAATGCAACTTAATTCCCTTTTCATGAGCAAATGCAGTTAATGTAATGGAAGAAAAATAAGTAGCATTATCGAAAACTAGGGAAATTGGAACCCTAAACCTGGTTATAATATGATCCTGCAAGAAATCCATGATCGCATCTTCATTGACTTTACGTAACGGAATGGCCTCGACCCATATAGTGAAGTAGTCAGTTGCCGTTAAAATATATTTGTGTTGCAAGGAATAATTTGGTTATATTTCTCCAATGATATCAATTCCCCACTGCTCAAATGGTTCCATTATCATTACATGCTTCAATGGTCCTGCTACTTTGGCTTGTCTTCCCCCACACCTCTGGAAGATATCACACTTTCTAACATGGGCATGAGCATCCTTGAACAGTGTGGGCCAATAGTATCTGGCTCTGAGAATCTTGTGGGTTGTCGTATCTCCAGAAAAATGGCCTTCAGTAGGCCCATCATGTAACTCTGTTATGACCCTTTTTGCGTCTTCTTTCTCTAAGCATCTGAGAAGGACTCCATCATAATTCTTCCTGAATAAAATTCCATCAATGATCTGATACACACCTGATTTAAGGCGCAATGCTCTTTGTTGCTTGGAATTCCAATGTTCTGGAAATAATCCTTCCTGAAGGTAATGAACAAGGTCTCGGTACCAGGAATCTGGAGCTGTGAAAAGAGGACGTACATCCATCATCTGTAACTCCAATTCATTTTCCCAATTTTTTTCTTCATTGTTATTACCTTCGGCCATTAGTTTGCACAGTCCTTGCCCTTTAACTATGGAGGCTGGCTTGAATTCGAGGTCATACTCTTGTAAAGCTGTTACCCAGTTGCCTCTTATTTCTCCTAATTCCTTTTGTACGAAAAGAGACCTCACAGCTGGGTGTGGAACAATTACCTTTGTTTGATTCTTAAGTATTTACGGCCTGAATTGTTTTACCGCTTTGAAGACTGCATAAGCTTGTTTATCTACAGTTGGGTAATTCAATTCAGACCCTTGTAGACCAATGCTCATAAATGATACAGGGAATTCATCTCCCCCATCTTCCTTATGAGTAAGCACCGCTGCTAGTGAATCATCAGATGCAAAAGTGTACAAAATAAAATCCTTCTCAAAATCTGGACTTTTGATAGATGGTGCATGAGCAATAGATGTCTTTATTTTGCTGAATGCATTCTTCTATGCATCAGTCCACTTGAATTGTACACTTTGTTTCACCATTTGCTGCAGAGGTTTAACAATTTGAGCGAAATCCAGTACAAACCTTCGCACGAAATTTATTGTCCCCATGAATGATTGCATACCTTTTTTGTTATGGGGTAAGGGGATCTATTCGATAGCTTTGATCCATTCTGGCTCTATGGAGATCCCCTTCTTAGATACCACGTGACTCAATAGCTTTCCTTCTGTAACAACAAACACACACTTCTTGGGGTTTAGCGAGAGGCCATATTTTCGGCAACGCTTGAAAATCTGCTTTAGATGAAATGCACGTTCTTCTCTTTTCTTTGAAAATATTGTGACATCATCGAGGTATACCACAACACTGTGGCCAATCAGACCATGGAAAGCTATATCCATAGCCCTCTAGAAAGTATCTCCAGCATTCATGAGTCCAAAAGGCATCTTTTTGTAAGAAAAAGTCCCCCATCTTGTTCTGAATGTAGTCTTGAGTCTGTCTTCTTCAGCTACTAACGCCTGATTGTAACCAGAGAATCCATCTAATAAATAAAATAACTCAAAACCTGAAACCATTTGTAATATCTGTTCCATGGGTGGAACTGGATAATTGTCTTTATCTGAAGCGTGATTTAAGTTTCTGAAATCCACACATAGTCTAATTTCTCTAGATTTCTTCCTTACTGGTACCAGATTTGAAACCCATTCTGAGTGTCTGACTTTGAAAATAATTTTAGCATCCAAAAATTTCTTTACTTCATTTTGAATTAGAGGCTCCAGTTTTGGATGCATTTTCCTCAAAGGCTGCTGATAAGGCTTGACCCCAGTCCTAATAGGGATGACATGTTGAATAATCTTGGTATCATATGTTTTCAAATCTTCATACCTCCAAGCAAACACATCTTTGTATTGTTTGAACAAACTGATAAATTTATTTCTTTCACCTGGGGAGCAACACTTTCCCAAATTCACATATTTAGGCTTAATTTCAGTTCCTAAATTAATCAGCTTGAATTGTAGAGACGAGCTATGAGTCTTAACATTTACTGGCCTTCTGAATTTGTTGTTTAGATCAAACTTTCGCTCTAAATACCTGACTCCTTTAGGAATAAAATTGTCGAATTTTAGCTCAGCTTGATGTTCTTCATCATCAGTGATTGCCCCTTTGAAGGTTTCATCATTTGTCAAACATTCCAAAATCTGTTGGTCATCATCAAAAACTCATAAATTTGTAATCATGTTTGGAACAGAGGGCCTGAAAAGTAATTCAATAGAACACCTGTTATTAAAGGGTACAAGCCTTGCAGCTGAGGTGGCTAACAAGTCAGCTGCTGCATTCTTTAGTCTAGGAATCGATATAATATTAAATGCACAAAAACCTTTAAGCAAATCCCACACTTCATTTTGATAAGATTTTAAATGAGGGGAAATGCAATGTATTTGATTTCGAATCTGTTTTACAATTATTTCAGAATCCCTATACACTTTCATATTTTCTACTTTTAATTCAATTGCTTTTCTTAGTCCCTGAACTAATGCTTCATATTCAATTGTGTTATTGGTACATTCAAACTCTAATCTACATGAAATGTTTATTTTTTTTAGGATTAATCAGGACACAACCAGCTCTTGATCCTTCCGAAGTTTTAGATCCATCAAAGAAAAGTGTCCAAAAATCATTTATTACTACTGTACATGAATCAACACCTACATCTAAAACTAAATATACTATTTTACAATCAATTTCATCAGCCTGCGAAAAACGAAGGAGATAAGGCTGGGTGTCTGATGTATCATTGGCTTCTTCCACTTGGTAGTTTCCCGGTTCTAGCTCAATGAAGTAATTCCCCAAAATAGAATTCACTGGTTCATTCTTACCTTCTAACTAAGTGACATTGTGTTTCATGTGGGGCTCTCTTATAACTTTAATTTGATTTGGACTTCCTTTATAAGGTAACCACAGATGTGACCAATCTGATGCAAAATATCCATTCAACTTTGTTGACCAATCCCTACTCAAAATAAGTCCATACGCCTCAGGTATGTCTGCTACTACAACGTTAATGAATTGACATACCTTTTCATTTGAAGATAACCGAATCAAAACGTCCTCCATTTCCCCAACTACCCTCACATTTGTTCTGTCTAACTGAATAACCTGCCAGGTAGATGGTTTAGGCTGTCCATTTATCTTTTTGCAAACTGACATTGGCATAAAATTTACTGATGCCCCTGAGTCTATTAGACAGTTGTGCACGTTATGGTTGAAAATTTCAAAAGTAAGGAGGAAAGGTGGAGTTTTGCATTTAGGATTACCTCCGACACTTGCTTCACCAATTTCTTCTTCTTGGGGTTGATTGTTGGTGGGGAGCTTGTCCTCTGGCATTTCAAGTGCTTTCAATAATTTTTCTTTCTGCTACGGCACATTACACATCTCAAATAGTGAAATATTTTCCTTTACCTTTTTGATATCCTCCATAATGTCATACTCCATCTTATGTTCTGTGAGATTAGTTTTTACATTATTGATCTTCTCTTCAATGGGATTAGTAGGCATGTTGATCTGCTTTGGATTCTGACTGGTAATGGTAAACTCAGGAATTTGATTAGCTGTGGTGTTTTTTTGAAACTTCTTTACATTCTTCTGGAGTCTCTTAATTTTTGGGATTATTAACCTGCCCTCTTTAATCAGCCCTTGGCTTCTCGTTGTCACATTTTCTTCTGATATGTGCTCATATCTCAAGTCACTTTTCTTTTTAGTATCAAACATTGAGACACAGTCCCATAAAACCATGGCATCATCCTCTTTCTTTTCTGTTGATTGATTATCATTTTCTTCCTCGTCATTTGCTTCTGTTAATTTGGAATCCAGCAGCTGATTCATCACTAATGTCATTGAATTTATCGGCACTAAGGACAATTTTTTCCAGAATGAGGCTGCTGGTGGAAGGTGCAAAAGTTATCAATACCTAGCTCCATTAAGTTCATTGATGCAGGACTGTGTGGAGGAGGTTTAGACTGGTTGTTGTCTTCTCTCCTCTTGTAATAAGGCTTATAAGACTTCTGAGCTTTCTTTTCCTTTTCCAAGTCTATTATTCTGTTGGAAAGCTTTTGCATCATCTTTGCCATTCCTTCGAAATCATGTGATTGTTCCTCTTTAGGCTTAGTAAATAACAAAGCTTTATTCCCAACAGTTTTCTCTCCTGACTGCTCAGGATAATATTCTATGCTTTCCTTTTCATCTTCTACTCTCTCTGCCTCTTCATAAGTCTCTGCCAGTGTAGGTTTGGCTTTCATCTTGGCAAACATGGCCAAATCAGGCCCTAGGGATGAAGTATAATATTCAATCAAAACTTTATTCGAGGGCTTATCAGTTTCAGAAAAATTCTTAAGATAAGTTGCAAACCTTTGAGTAAAGCTATGCACCTTCTCTTTTATTTCTTTCTTTAAAGCGCACAAAACTTTCATGAGGGCTGCATGAGTCTTCTGGGCTGCATATTTGCTTCTGAATATCCTTTCAAAAGTATCCCAGTCTGGGATTGAGTTTGAGACTGGGATTGAGTTTGCAGGTAGATCGAAATACCATGAGGCTGCTCCTTTAAGGGTATGTGGAAAAAGTCTGCAGACTACATATTCGTGTTCTCCATCCTTTAGTCCTTCTATGGCCAAGTAGAAACTTTTCAAATGGTCATCTACTAAAACTTTCTCACTTGGGTCAAACTTGGGCATCATCTTCTCAAAAGCCTGAGGTAAGTCATGCAAAGGAGGTGTTAGGTTTAGAGGGGATCTGGCTTTCCAAGAAGGTGGTGGATTTGGTGGGTTAGGTGGCTGATTTACATTTACACTTGCCATGAGTCTGGGTGGAGAGTGAGGTGGAGAATGAACAAGAGTACAGACAGGTGAACCGTTAGGTGTATCAGGGCCTACTTGATTCAAAGTATGAACAACTTCCTGTAAAGCTATTTCTACAAGTTCTTCCCAATCTCCAACTAACACAGAGTCTTCCAAAACAGGACGGTCTTTCTTCTTGTATTATCTTCTAGGTAATTTAGGGATAATCGGTAATCCTCCAATCTTCTTCACATAATCCCTAGTGTGTCTTCTTAGATCATTAACAACTTCGTTGTCCATAGAATACAAATGTTCTCTATTCTCTTCAGGAATCGGATTAGGAAATAAAATTCTTTCAAAACTATCACTAGTGGAGTAATTTCGAGGAAATGGGTTTCCTCGGCCAGCCATGCACTAGTGGCCCGCCTTATAGCGCCAAAAAATGTTGAGGCCTAGAAAATTGCAGGAAACAACAGCAAGGGATTCTCCCCAGTCAACGCTCCCAACTAGCCCGCGACTGTTTGTTGTGGGGAATCCATCCGGTTTACGGTCCGGCTACCGTAAGTCAAGTAACAAAAAATAAAAGGTTTTACCAGTTGCGCCCTGGTCCACCGTGTATATTTTGTGTTTTTCAACTTTAAGTATGATATGCAAGTGCCTATCTAAGATGCAAATTGATAAAGAATATGAGAAGCGGTCACAATGTGATGCACAGGTTCTTACCTCTCGTCTTAGACTCTCTCGCATCTGAACCAAACACAGCAGGAAATAAAACTAACTAAGCTGTCTCGAGGGAGTGAGATTATCATTTAATGAGTAATGTATTACTGTTCATGCATTAAGAAAAATCACAGGTAGCTGTTCTTTGATTCAAAAATACATAAACATGAATAAATGGATGAACAATAAGATAACTCATTGTTTGTGAAAACATCCATTACTCATAGTGGAAATTATCATAAAATAAACCAGAGAACATTCATAAAAGAACATAGGTTCAACAAGTTAAAACGATCTCACAGTTAATGAATAAAAGATGAAAACAAAATAGTTCTCCTTCAACATCATCCATTTGCACAACATTTGAATCCTTCCACCAAAGCTTTCTCCAACAGCCAAAATTGTAATTATATTATTGCAAAACGAAATAGTTCCTCTTACAACATGTTATCACAAGTCTCACTGGGAAAAAGTCCTTGGCTCTCTTGAACTTTCATATCTTTATAGCAAAATAGCAAAACCTTTGGGTTGTCCCCACCCCGTGACCTTTGGGCTCCCCCAAACGTTTTAATCTTACAATTTTGTCTTTTATAAGTGCTTATGATTCATACAAGCATTATATTTCAAATTAAGATTAAGATTTACAGGCACTTTGTAAAAAGGGACCGGCTTGGTAGCTGACGAACTTCCCAAGCCTGAGACACCATTCTTAATGATTACGCTCAGTAATTTGTTCGTCCTTTTGAGATCCTGTTGATCTCAAACTTTCGCTATCTTATTTTCTTCGAGCAACATCTCTGCTTCTTTATGCTTTAGCTGCTTCTTTTTTCAGCCAACTTACTTTTGAGTTGTCCTCTAGCTATGAATTCTTTACAGCAGTAATCATCAACTGGATCTGAGAAAATATCCCATGTCTGTCTGCGATCAACACAAAAAACGCATCATTTATCCAGACCACTTTTCAATGAACTTAAATCATACTACCAATAAAAATGAGTATCAGTAGTAAAAACCCGGGTCTATGCTTTCAATGTGGAAACCTCAAACCTGATAAAAAACCAAGAAAACCGTCGCCTAGGGCGAGAAAAACTTCATCGGCGGGAAAACTAAACCTCCGACAGATAAAACCTTCATCGAGGAATCAGAACACATAACGTCTGTTAGTTAGTTTACTAAAACGCCTCAACGATGGGTAACCCATGGTCTAGGTGCTCCAGAGAAAAACAAACATCGACGAAACAAAGCATTACAATGGGATTCGATACATTGGAGGTCAGAACTATTATAGAATTGGACGGTTAGTCTGTTAAGGAACCGCAATGGCGGGAATAAAAAAGACACGGCTTCTGCCCACAGTTATGAACTGCTCTGATTAACGAGGAAAAGCGATAAACCTGCAGGATCGGCCAGGGTAGGGGCTATACATCGGAACATTTGTCGTTTAGCTTCCACAATGGCGGCTCTGTAGAGAACTGCGGCTCCGATACACTGTATAAATGACCTCCAACAGCGGGAAAAAAAAATGTTGACAGTAAAATAAAATGACCGAGAAAAACACGCATCGACGAACAACAGACTTTACATTGGGTCATTCATTATAAATCTTCCGCAAGGGCGGCTGCATAGGTGACTACGGCCCCGACTCATAATTCAAAAACCTTCCAACAACGACCAAAGGAAATCACTCGTAAGTCAAAACCAAGTTAAACATAGCCGCGTCAGCAGACAAAGATAATCATTCAGCAATCATACTCAAAAGATCAAACTTGCAGCAGAGTTGAGCAATTTCAATAAATCTAAGCAATACCAAAATTAAAAGAGGGTCCAAAAATTTTAAGAAATTTGGGAGAAATTTGCAGCTGCAACACATTCCTAACATTCTCAAGTTCTCAACACTACATCTACAATCATACATTAACTAACTTTCATATATTTGCACCTATCAAAACTTCCTAACATTTCGAACATTTCCTAACATTTATTCATATATTTACACTTATTAAAACTACCTAACATTCATTCATATATTTGCACCTATCAAAACATTCACTCCTAACATTCCCACATTCACTGCTAACATTGCACCTATCAAAACATTCTCTCCTAACATTTCTCCATTCCCACTCCTAACATTGACATTCCCCATATATTCATTCTTAACATTAACATTCCCCTATATTCATTCTTACATTCATATATTTGCACCTATCAAAACTTCCTAACATTCCTAACCTTTCTTAACATTCATTCATATATTTGCACCTAACGTTTCCTAACATTCATTTCAAACATTCATATATTTGTACCTATCAAAACATTCACTCCTAACATTCCCCCATTTCCACATTTACTCCTGACATCGCACCTATCAAAACATTCACTCCTAACATTCTCCCATTCCCACATTCACCCATAACATTGCACCTATCAAAACTTCCTAACATTCCTAACATTAACTTCCTAACAATCATAACATTAACATTTCCATATCTATTCCCCATATATTCAGTCTTAACATTAGATTACAATTATCAAAGCATTCACTTCTAACATTCCCCTATTTCCACATTCACTCCTAACATTGCATCTATCAAAACATTCACTCCTAATATTGCACCTATCAAAACATTCGATCCTAACATTCCCCCATTCCCCCATTCACTCATTCCCACATTCACTCCTGACATTGCACCTATCAAAACATTCACTCCTAATATTGCACCTATCAAAACATTCATTCCTAACATTCCCGGATTCCACATTCACTCCTAACATTGCACCTATCAAAACATTCACTCTTAATATTGCACCTATCAAAACATTCACTCTTAACATTCCCCCATTCCCACATTCACTCTTAACATTGCACCTATCAAAACATTCACTCCTAACATTCTCCTATTCCCACATTCACTCATAACATTAACATTCCCCATATATTCATTCTTAACATTAGATTGCAGCTATCAAAACTTCATAACATTTTTATCACTCTCAACTTCTCAACAAGAAACATACATAAATTTAATAAATTACATACATTCATATATTTGCTCCTATCAAAACTTCCTAACATTCCTAACCTTTACATATACATGTATATAATCCCAAAAATAATATATAAGGTTAATGCACATTTATATAATCCAAAAAAACATTTATGGACATGTGAATTCAATGTACATGTATATAATCCAAAAAAAAATCATGTACATGTATATAATCCAAAAATTATGTACATGTGAGTTCAAAGTACATGTATATAATCCAAAAATTAAGCTCATCCATGTCCAAGTCAACTACAACATATATATCTACATAAAAAAGAACAATATAAATAATTTTGTAAATAGAAGTCCACCACTATCCTCAACTAGGGTCTTCCCTTGGACTCGTAACAATCTGCAACATGTATAAAAACATATTATGAATAGCATAAGTTATTTAAATAATTTTAAACCAAAATCAAAACATTAAAACATTAAACTAATATATCGAAGAACAATTCAATTATTAACAAAATTACCTCCAATTCTCTATCATCGAAGAGAGTCTTCTCTTTGCCTCTAAAAGGTGGAGTAGACCCAAGCTACAACATATATAAAAACAATTTATAAATCTTACAAATTATTTAGACTATTTTAAACAAAAAAAATATATATTAAACTTACAATTCCAACACTATCATCCAATGGAGTCTTTCCTTTGCCTCAAAAAGATCGAAGAGACCCAAGCTTCAACATATATAAAAGCAATTTACAAATGTCAAACATTATTTAAACTATTTAAACATATATATCAAAGAACAATTCAATTATGAACAAAATTACCTCGGTGCCAATATCCACATCCATCAAAGAACCTATATCTTCACCTCCAATTTCAATATGTTCTCTTCCCTTAAAATTTAAATTTTGTTAATAAATAAATCATAGTAAAAGCAAAAAATATTAAGCTTAGCAATTAACTTAAAACACACACAAAAAAAACATTAGCTCACAATAGATGAAAAATCATCTAAAAAGTTCGAATCTAATGAAACCTGCATAAATAAGTCAAATTAACAATAAGATACATAGTTAACTTTAAAAACAAAAAAAAAATCTTTCAAACATAAATATAAATGTGTAAATTTTAAATATACCTCTCCAATATGCTCTTCTACATTTCCAACATTTTGACTAGTGAAGACTCTAAAATTATGTTCATTTAACAATCGAGAAAACTGAAAACAATAAATATTTACGTAACGTATTTATTACTATACATCAAAAAATAACTTATTATACATAGATAAAATGAATAAAAAAAATAATAGATTGAAAGTACACAAACCTCTCCTATGCTTGATGTGTCATTAGATATTCTATTCGAAGCTATATTACGACAAAGCTTCGCATAGGCCTTTAGATCTTCAATGCCCATACAATCTAACTCATCATTTGTTTTGTAAACAAAATTTTGCTGAATAGTGGCACGAGCCCTCTCTCGACTCAATCCAACATCAACTCCTACAAATTTCGAAGTCAAACCTTCAGCAACATTATGCCTTGCAATTGTCCCAACTTGTGATGTGGGCTCCATCTCTGATTTGTAAGTCACAAGCCTAGGTGGACGAGATATTAGAGGTGGAGGTCAAAGAGTAATAGGATCTCTAAGGGCACCTTTTCGATTGTATATCCTCCCCTTTCCAACTCCATAAAACTCGGAATGAATATCACTATAGTCTGGCTTCATTCCTAAAACAAATTCAGCATAAAAAACCTAACAAAATAATTAGGAACCTCATCGTTCCATGGCAACCAACCATAGGCTGCAAGAAACCGATCATATAAAAAATGTGCAAGTTCAGGGTGTTTAAAATATTGCACTTTCAATGCTTTCCGCTTTAGGCTCTCTTTGAAGTTGAACATTGAGTTGGAATGTTCTTTAGTCACCCTTTCCTTCACAACAGCCCACTTATCTGAACCCATCACTTTTGCCTTTCTTCTTTGCATCAAGGCAACAAAACCATCTGTTGTTGGTCCAAGATCCTCATATACCTCAATGAATTTTTGTAAAGATAGAAAAACCATCTCTATACTTTGTTTGTTCTCTAGAGCGAGATCCAAACTAGAAAGATCATTTTGCAACTTGTCATAGTGAGCCCTACAACTTTCAAGAGTCATTTGTTGAAGCCCACTTTCCCATGGAATCTCGTCCGGTAAATCTGATGGATAGGTCATAATGGGCGTCCAACCCTCAGCTAGCTGGACATATTGCATCCTTGCTCGACCTTAGCCACCCTGTGTAGGATGACAAGCCTCTTGTGAACTTTGCTCTGCTTCCACACTTGTCTCCCGTACAGAAGGTCGAGATCCACGTTCACCCGTAAATGATAAGGGGGATTCATCTCTACCACTATCGCTATGTCGATGATCAAATGAATGTGAACTATACAATAAGCTTGAGTCCCGAGGTGAAGTCGATAATCTTCGATTTTCATTTTGGACACCAACTCTAGAAGAATGTGATGACCTCCTACGCTTCTGTCTCAAAGGCGGCTCTCTTTCCATTGGATATGCTATCTACAAGTTTACACAAATATCAATTTCTACATGTTAATTAATCAACTTCAAAGAGCTAGCTACTATTAAAACTAAGCTTTCAATGTAATATAAATAGAAAAACAAAGGTGGTATGGAGAAATAACATATATAAAGATGATGAGGCTTCTTCGTGATAAGGAAGATCCCTGAATCCACTAAATACACTGGTATATGATGGTTACTACGCACGCTGTATAACATTTTGACCCCGACACATGCCATAAAATTGTTTTGGTTCAGAGGCCAAAAGTTGAAACATAGAGTAATTTGAAGCCAACCATGCTGATCCATTAAACAATTTTGCAAGTCGAGAGGTGGAAAATGCGGGGAGATAGTGTGTCAGGCCTAAATATACAGGCCTGAAGTTCGAGAGCCATAATGCCTCAATCACTAAGGGCCTAACCTTCTACATGTTAATTAATCAACTTCAAAGACCTAGCAACTATAAAAACTAATATTTCAATAAAGACCTAGACATCACTAATATTATCTAATAGTCCTTTAACTACATGTGCATGAACTACGTTTTGCTAAGTATAAAATATAGTCTAAGGTAAGTGCAAGTACTAACCTACTGTACAGACAAACACTACTACTGACTACTAGCTACCTAGTCATTATAGAGTTGTTAGTAAGAGAATCACTATTAAATATAGATAGAGCTTCTATTTCTTCAACTGAACTTAAATCATAGGTGAATCAACTAGCTCATCCCTGAATCTCATAGGGAGAAAGTATTTCTAGATTATTCTACATTGTAGTCTCGATCGAACTGACATAATATCGTAATAGATATCTGGAATTCCTTGCCTTCTCTTCGTTTCTCATATTTAAATACTTCCACTTTCCTTCTTCTGAGATCTGGAGTGTTTACAATGAATTACATATCCTAGTGCCTATAGTTGTATAAAGTAATGAAGAATAAGGGCAGTGAATCAACTAATCGCTATCAATCAGCTGTTGTGATTTCATGGATTTATCACATCAAATGGAAAGAACATATAGATTTCAACCTGGACTAAGGCGAGTGTCTAGGGACTAACTACATACACCTATGGATTCCCCCCATTAGTCCAACCTATCCCTATCGTTTTACGTTACACTTTTGGTTGTTTTGGTCTTCATCCCCATAAGAAGAGAAAGCATTTATTTCTTTAAACTTGCCTTTATCTATCTAACCTTTTCTCTCTATGTTTCGAAAAAGCATGAAATGGCAATGTTACTTAAAGCAATGCATCATGGACTAAGATAGTCATAAAGTGCCATGGGACTTATACTTCGCTTAGTAGTTGTATGGACTAAAGCAAATAGTAGAGGTTAAGAACAAAGCTATATAGTTATTACACTACAGCTGAAGTTGTAACTCATGCAAGAAGTAAAATGAAAAGGTTTTGAAATCATGTCCCCTACCAACTAAAAAACATACAGAAATAAATTGTTTACTTAGGGACTTGACCAGCTCTGTCCATTTGGACATAGTTGATCAACTCTGACCATTTGGACAGAGCTGTTCAACTCTGTCCATATGGATAGAGCTCATCAACTCTATCCAAATGGACAGAGCAGATCAGCTTTGTCTGTTTGTACAGAGTTGATCAGATCTGTCCATTTGGATAGAGTTGCAACCTGTACAGTCTTAAATGTCTAAATGTCTTAAATTTCATTTAGAGATGCTACATACTGGTGGAGTTATTTAAGCCTACATAACCATGGATTCTTTTGGACAAAGATCTCTAAATATTCTATACATTTTCATGTACATAGAGAATAAATATAAGCTAATTAAAAAGTTATGGATTTTTTTTAAACAGAGCTGTCTAAATATTCTATAAAATTTCATGTACATAGAGAATCAGAATAAGCTAATTAAAAAATATACAAACAAAAAAAACATTAATAGATTTAAAGTTTTATGTTACATTTTGTTTAATTAAAATAATTTAAAATAAGTAGAGATGTCCAAATGGGCAGAGATGTTCAACACCGTCATATAAATTATTTACTTAGGGACTTGATCAGATCTGTCCATATGGATAGAGTTTATCAGCTCTGTCCATCTAGACAGAGCTATTCAACTCTGTCCATATGGACAGAGCTCATCAACTCTGTCCAAATGGACAGAGCAGATCAGCTCTGTCCATTTGTACATAGCTGATCAGATCTGTCCATTTGGATAGAGCTGCAACCTGTGCAGTATTAAATGTCATATGTCTTAAATGTCATTTAGAGATGCTACATACTGGTGGAGTTATTTAAGCCTACATAACCATGGATTCTTTTGGATAGAGTTCTCTAAATATTCTATAAATTTTCATGTACAAAGAGAATAAAAATAAGTTAATTAAAAAGTTGTGGATTTTTTTTAAACATAGCTGTCTAAATATTCTATAAAATTTCATGTACATAGAGAATAAGAATAAGCTAATTAAAAAATATAGAAACAAAAAAAACATTAACATATTTCAAGTTTTATGTTAAATTTTGTTTAATTAAATTAATTTAAAATAAGTAGAGCTGTTCAAATGGGCAGAGCTGTTCAACTCTGTCCAAATGGGCAGAGTTGTTCAACTCTGTCCTTACTACCATTGTAATTATAATCTTAGTGACGTAAATACAATAGGTGGAAACATTGAACATGATATGAAACAAGCACTTATTATGAAACAAGCACATACCAAAGCTTAAACAAGCACGTAACAAAGGTTAGACAACTTTACCATACTCATAATAATATAAAATTTATCATTCAAGGCTTACCTAACAACCAAGGGGCAGCAAAACAACACCACACCACGAGAAGACCACGTACACCTCGACAAACAGACCTCCACACCGAACAGACCTCCACGATCGACCTCCACGAACAGACCTCCAAGCCGAGAGGAAACCACACAGATAAGGGGTGACAGGATGGCGTATGTGCACGTTAGACGACTGGGTGACGTGGCCGAGGGTGAGACAGGTGGCGAGACGAGTGGCGAGATGAGACGGGTGGCACGATGGGTGGAGGGAGCAACAGGACAACGACAAATCACTGCATGTGAAACAATGAAAATGAGCCCGCACCTGACCTTATATGGTAAAAAATTATTTGGCCGAACAATTGTTCGGTCGAATAACTATTCGGTCGAACAATTGTTCGGCTGAATAATTATTGAAACGCTGATAAAAATTACCGGTCGACAATCTGTTTCGTCAAATTAAACGGTTACCGTTAAAGTTTATTCGACTGAATAAAGGATTAGTTATTCGACCGAATAACTATAATTATTTGGCCGAATAACTAAATTATTCGGTCGAATAAATATGGTTATTCGGCTGAATAAATATAGTTATTCGGCCGAATAACACCTTCTATGTTGGTTGGGCACTTGATTCTCATGGAAGTGTTACCCAACTTCGAGTTTTCACCCCATCCACATACAATAATAGTATGACAGGTTCATCTTCTATAACCTTAAAGAAAAGGTTAGGATTGAATTTACTCTTGGCAAAGCCCATGCTCGTCAGGAAACTATCTATCCTTCCATACCAAGCTCTGGGAGCTTGCTTCAAGCCATAGAGTTCCTTCTTCAACTTGCATACGTGAGTTTGTTTGTCTTCAACTTGAAATCCTTGTGGCTGTTTTATGTATACTTCTTCTTCAATCACACCATTTAGGAAGGTTGTTTTCACATCCATCTGGTGTAAGTCCCACTTCATCATGGATGCAAGTGCCATGATGGCTCTAATTGAAGTATACCTTGCTACTAGTGCAAATGTTTTTTCGTCATCAATTCCCTCTTTCCGAGAGAAACCTCTAGCCACAAATGTGGCCTTGTACTTCTCTAAACTTCCGTCAGCTATATGTTTTATCTTGTAGATGCATTTGGGGGATACTACACTCTTCCTTCTGGTTTGGGAACTATATCCCACATATTTTTCTTCATTATTTACTGATATTCTTCAATCATTGCTTTTACCCATTCTTTATTCTGTATAGCTTCTTTGTAGTTTGCAGGTTCTTGATCTACAAGATCACACATCAAAGCTACATAGTTGGAAAATGTCTTGGGCTTCTTACTTACACTTGTGGAGCCTTCAGGATCTCCATATCATTTTGCTTCTTGTATAATTTCTCTTTCCCAAGCAGGATTTCTCTTTCGTGATATATCCATCGTAGGAGGTTCTTGTGGTTCTGTCATATCATGTTTTTCAGGAGCTTCATCTTCAGGGAGGAATGTAGTCTCTACATTTCTAGGTGGTGCATCTTTCTCATACACATCTTCATGTTGGAATTTTATGGATCTCTTGAGAGCTTCTTCTTCATCGAATGTTACATCTCTATTGATTTCCATGTGATGGGATACATGAATGTAAATTCTGAATGCCTTGGATACTTCATAGTATCCAACAAATATCCCCTTCTTTCCGGAAAGATCCAACTTGGTTCTTTTCTCTTTCGGTATATGAATATATACTGGACAACCAAATATTTTGAGGTGACTTACCTCAGGCTTCTTTCCCATGAACATCTCTTCTGGAGTCTTGAATCCAAGAACACTGTGAGATATCCTATTATGTACATACACAACAGTTCTTGCTACTTCTGCCCATAGATGCATTGGAAGATCTTGATCATATATCATTGTTTTCACTGCCTCCATGATGGTTTTTTTCTTTCTTTCCGCAACACCATTCTGTTGAGGATTGTAGGGAGTGTTTAGTTCCCTCTTGATTTTGGAATATTTACAGAAGGCTCCAAACTCTTTTGAAGTATACTCTCCACCATTGTCTGATCGGAGTGTCTTGATTCTTTTGTCTGAAATATTCTCTATCAAGGCTTTGAATTCCTTGAATTTCTCAAACACTTCACTCTTTGCTTTCAAGAAGTATAACCAAGTCTTTCTTGAATAGTCATCAATAAATGTAATATAATATTGAAAGCCACTTAAAGATGTGGAGGACATTGGACCACAAATATCTGAATGAATCAATTCCAATGTACCTTTTATTTTTGTTTCACTCTTCGGAAATAGATTCTTGATGTTCTTCCCTTTTGCACATCCCTTGGAAATGCCTCCATGTTTGATCTTCAACTCTGGTAGTCCTATCACTACTTTGTTCACATGAGGTAGTGCCTTGTAATTGATGTGGGAAATCCTTCTATGCCATAGTTCACTAGGGTTAGTGCACTCATGAACAAGGGTTGTTTCTGAATGTCCCTTGATTTTATACATGCCTCCTTCTTCTTCACCGATAACAACTGCATCTTCAATTTTATTTCCTTTGGGCCACATGAGTACTTGGCCATCTATGAATGCAACTCTGAATCCTTTCTTATCTAAATCTGAGATAGAAATTATATTCTTCTATATACCAGGTACATACAATACTTGTTTCATCTTCAGGGGATTTCCTGAATCAAGCTTGTAGCTTGCTTCCCCAATTCCTGTGATCAGATATTGATAGTCATCTCTGTTATAGCTGATTTGACCACACATGGTTGATCACACTTTTATGGCCTTCCCTTTCCCTCTACAGACTCTTTGGACCCCATGGACTATTTTTGTACCTTTGATGTTTCCAAGATCATCCCTAAAAACACTCATTATTTGTTGTATGCGACTTTTAATCCCTTTCTCGCGTATATATGCGGATATTACCCCTAAACCCGCGTACGTCGAGATGTATACAAAAGGCCAAATATTTTTGGAGTTTTCCTTGATGTGGATCCGAGTCACTTGTCTCTTGGCCTTCCATATGCCTCGAGATCACTCAGATTTGACCTTCCATTACCCCATTGAAGCACTATATGAGGAACCCTTTGGATACATTGAAGAGGAGGAATTGACGAGCAAGAAAACTATAGTTCATTGTTGCCGTAGCTTGCTTATACTTGAGTCTACATCCCTTTGTCCCTTGGAGCACTTTGTGTTATTCCTAAGCGTGCCTTTGCTTTTGGGATTTCTATCGAGAGATGGAGGATTGAGGTGGTGGAGGCCCAGGTGGAGGACTTAGGTTCTTCGGTTCGCAGACGTGCCGACAGAGGTTGTCACTTGTGTAATCTCTGGTTTATTTAATAGAAATATATTTTCCTGTCCAATGATGTGCATTTAAATGAAAATTAAATCCATGGATGTGTTTAATTGCTTATGTATCATTGATTATATATGTTAGAGTAGGCCTAACACTATATCATATAGAATGCTTTCCTTGTTTACTGTTGTTGAGAGTAAATTGCTAACACAAGCGGGATTGGAAAAAGCTCAATGGGGATCTACTAAAACCATCCGAAATAAGGTATGTTTCGAGATCCTTTAGTGTTAGATGTTTTATTTCTCTTGCATATGGAGAAGGGATTGATTTCTGTAGTTTCCCTGTCTGTTGTGGTACAACCCAAGCCATAGGAGGTTTTCTCCGTAACAGAATTGGTGACTCCATTGGGGAGGTTTCTAGTTGTTTTTATTTGGGGGTTTTCGGCATTCAATGTACTTTTATTGCTCTGATTTTTTTGTTTTTGTGTCAGGTCTGGGGGCATGATTACCTAGTAGTATCCTAGAAAAGTAAATTTTGTCTCAATTTGTCCATTTACCTTATTTTTCTATCTTTTTCTTCCTATACGCGGGTTTTGATTTCACAGTCGCGTATACATGCGGGTTTTCCTAGAAAAATCGTGTATGTATGTAGGTTTACTGAGAACAGTCATGTATGCCCTGATTTTTTGCTTTTTGGGGAAGATTAAGAGTTGCTGGGTGAGTTTGGGTGATTGCTGAGTCTTCTTTGTTGCTTCTAGAGTCTTTATCTCCCCTCCGTTTCTGACCAAAGACTCCTTTTGAGTTAATTGTTGAAAAAAGGTTCTTGTCATTTCATTTTCTAATTTTTGTTTTGGGATTAGTGCATTAGGTCTCTTTTACCTTGGCTCTTTTCTTGGCTGCTGTTTGTGAGTGCTTGCAGAGTTTGAGGGTTGTAGAGTCACACTTTTGCTTTTTATCTCATTTAATTCAAAAATACAAAAACACTTTTCTTTTTTGCATTGTTATGCATTGTTTGCATTGTGCATTTAGCATGGTACTTGCATTAGGTTTCCTTGGTGAATATTAGTCATATTTTTATATAGGAAATGATTGCACATACATTTGAAGGAAAATTTTTGCACGTCACATAGTAGCATACCCTATTTTTCATTTGACACAATGCATTTTCATTGATTCTTAGGTGTGCATTTTACTTCTTGTTGCGTCATAACATCATTAGTTGCACGACCATTTACCCTTTGAGTAATAAAGCCAATTAAAATCAACGCATAATAAAATGAATTACACTCTTTTCTTTTTTAGGGTTCACCAACAAGACTAGGTTTTAGGGTCTTGGAATAGTTCATTGTGAGTCAATTCTCCAAGACCACTAAACAAAACCTTTAGGTATTTGTCCAGGTGAGAGTGTGAAATCCTTTTATATAATTAGTGTTCTCAGGATCCTCCTCTTACAAGGGAGTTAAGCACAAGGCAGTGTGAGTGGTTATGATTGGGATGACTAGTCACACTGCACCCTCCATCCCTGTGGTGGAGGCAACTTTACATGTTCATCCTAGACCTAGTTTTAGTAATCCTATGCGGATACCAGAACCAAGACGAGTGAACATTGGGAACACCACTTATAGTCCTTCACATGTCCCTTCGTCTTCAAATCCTATTCCTTTGAATGCGTTTTTAACGACTCATCCTCCCCCTAGTTCACATGGGCCTTTAGTCCGGAATGTTGCTACTAGCCATGTTCATTCTGCAACTGCTCACACGGTAGAATCTCAGAGTCAAGTACTTCTTGTTGTGTCAGCAGGTCATGTACCTGTTTCTCGATTGTTTCATGTTCCGAATTCTGGAGCTTCCCATACCCTTAGCTATGGACATTCTCATGGTGCATCCCATGGAACACCTTATGGGGCTTCTCATGGACATTTGTATGGACCGCACTATGGACAAAAATATAAACTGTATGGGTACGGGTATCAACAACCTGATTACTCTTCCAATTATGGCTTTGTAGAGCGTCATAATCAAGGAAGCCCAAATCATAATGCTTCCATGCAACCCTCCATTGGTCAAATGGGAGGAGGTTATTATTGCCAAGGCCATGGTATTTATAGCAATCAACCTTACACGAATCAAAACTACCAGGGAGCGTGGAGTCGACCGACTCAACCTAGGCTCCCTTTCCTTGCAACTTTGAAATTTCCTGACTTGTTAAGGTTGATGAATGATCCTGTGTCTCATAACCCAGCATGGCCGACTGTCCCTAAAAAGATTCCTTTAGATATTCCCAAGTTCGAAGGTAAGGCCGGTGAAGATCCTGGTGAGCATGCTACCAATTTCCACCTTTGGTGCTCTTCCATTTCCTTACATGACGATTCCATTCATTCGAGGCTATTTCAATGCACCCTAATGGGTCCTGCAGTGAAATGGTATATAGAGTTACCGGGGGCGAGGGATTATGTTACCTTTGATGATCTTGCATTGAATTTCCTTAATCATTTCTAGCTACCCATACATTATGACGTCGGTATCGAACTCTTGTCGACCTTCCAGCAAGATAAAGCCACACACATTTCAGATCATATTCAAGAGTGGCGTAGACGTAAACGGTTAATCAAAGCTTTTATACCACCAGAGTTTCTTCTTGAGTGGTTCCTCAAATCTTGATTACCTTACATAACGAAGGATGTTTCGACATCCGGAGTTTAAAACGAGGAACAAGCTATTTTTAGGGCACAAGAGTTGGATTTGATCTATGCTCAAACCAGACCTTTGTATGAGATTATACCCAATGCTCCTAGGTCCAATTTCGACCCCAAGGTCAAGCCTGGGCCACATGCAATGATATTGTCGGCTATACAAGTACCAAATCCGCGGACTTGTTTGTGAAACAAGTGAGCCAATTGTCAATTAACCAGTTTGTGTCGCGACAAG
This sequence comes from Pseudotsuga menziesii, assembly GCA_001517045.1. NCBI lineage: Eukaryota > Viridiplantae > Streptophyta > Pinopsida > Pinales > Pinaceae > Pseudotsuga > Pseudotsuga menziesii. The sequence goes on from LPNX010718182.1 coordinate 81,180, forward strand.
CTACAACTTTGTCTCAACCTACCCAATCGGCGAATGTACTTTCTGTGCAAACGTCAATCTTGAAAGGAAATCGACAGCCTGGAAGGAATAAGAAAAAAAAAAAAAATAATCGTAAGGGTGGGAACAAGAACGAAAATGCTAATAGCAATGAAAAGAACACTAATGCTGGGGGTGACAAGTAGTCTAAACATAAGGTGAAGCTTCCTTGCAAATTGTGTAAGGAGGACCATCTCACTCACTTGTGCCCTCGTATGGAAGATGCCTCGAGGTTCATAGCACAGGGCCTAGCTGTGTTAGCTAATCCTTTACCCAACAATCAAAATATGAACTCGAGGACCATTGATCCTGGTTGTGCATCGGGTGTAAATCAAAACCCGCTGGAGGCCGCTAGCGGTCATGGATGCATCAACATGATGAGTGTTGATAAGGTTGTGACTCGTACGAAAGACTATGGTTCATCACAACCAGACCTTAGGAATGGACCTTACCCACCCAAGATCTCTTTGCAAATTGAAAATCCTATGGATAAACCTGAAGCTCCACCTCACATTCCTAAGGGAGTATTAAAGTGTTTGGGGCACAATCCTAATTCCTGAGCCTCCTAAAACTATTCAGTTGTCGAGGATTTGGGACAGACTCCTTGTGCAATGTCCGCGTTAGAAGTGCTTCACAGTTGTCCTCCGCAGAGGAAATCTTTGTTATCTGCTCTTGGGGTCCGTGATGATAACTCTTCCACTATGATCAAATTTGAAACCATGGGAGTACAACCTCAATTTCCTTACTATGTGTCTCTTTTGATTCATGTAGAGTGTCTTAACAACACCATCAAGCGCACTGTCACTGATGAAGGCACTGCCGCTTCCGTGATGTGTTTGTCTTGTTGGAAGGGCTTAGGTTCTCTCGAGTTGTCTCAATCCGCTACTATGTTGAAAACTTTCGATGGTAGATCATTTCGGCCGCACATAATTATTCCTTCCTTAAAATTTCAATTGGGAAGGAAGACCATCGCGATCGAGGTTGAGGTGGTTGATGCGCCCCTTGACTACAATCGTTTGCTGGGTCGGAATTGGATGTATAGTATGCAAGACGTAGCTTCTTCCCTCTTTCGAGTGATATGCTTTCCGTTTAATGGGAATATTGTTACTATTGATCAAACATCATTCAAAAATCTGAGTGTCAATGCATCATCGAGAGCTTCTATCCCGATTATTGATCATTCTCAGCCGGCAATTGGGAGTGTGGGCGTAGGTATGTATCCTTCTCTTATGGGAACCTTTAATTGTCCTGCGCTTGTTTTTATGATGGGGTCTAGTTTTGGTGGGGATTAATCCTCATTGAATTTGGTATCTTTTTGCACTACCCATATGGAAGATCCTTGGATTCTTCCTTCACTGAGCACTTCAAGTGTGCCCACTGAGACTGACGTGGCGTTGCCTACAACGATGGTGGCTTATCAAGCGAATCTTGATCACGTTGCAGAGCCTAGTCCTTCCTCTTCACGGACAGAGGAGGAGGACCTGTATGTGCTGTCGGAATGGACAGTAGAGTCATCTCACTCACATGATTTCCTCGATGATGTTTTTCCATCGGATGAAGCTATCCTTGAGGCCATGTCAGAAGTTGAGTAACCTTGGGAGGAATTGCATCATCGATCATATTTTCTTCCTAAGCTTGATTGTATGGAGTGTGATGACTTTAGGGAGATTCTTAGCGAGAAGATTGGTAGCCCCGTGGTTCCATTAAGCTCTCCTGGTCCGATGGCTGATGGAAACATGGCTAATGTGTCACTAACTATTCCTATCAATATTTCTCGCGATTCTGGTAAGGTTGAGAATGTCTACATTGGGGCAGATTGTTCCCTTGATGAGATGAAGGAGTATACCACGCTATTTAAATATTTTCGTGACATATTTGCATGGTCATACAATGAGATGCTAGGTATCGACCCTCGTATTGTCAAACATGAGATCAAAACCTATCCGGATGCGAAGCCGGTTCGACAAAGTTTGCGTGCTGTGAATCCTAGAAAATCACCCACCATTAAGCCCGAGATAGAGAAACTTTTGAAAGCTCTTTTTATCTATCCTGTTCCCTTGATGGAGTGGGTTTCAAACCCCGTTCTGGTGGATAAGAAGTATGGAGCGATCCGTATATGCACGACTTTCCGTGACTTAAAACATGCATGTCCTAAGGATAATTTCCCCACACCATTTATTGATCGGATTTGGGATGAGTGTGCTCAGAGTGAGGTATTTTCCTTTATGGATGGTTTTTTTGGATATAATTAGATTCAGATTAAGCCCGAGGATCAACATAAGACTGCATTTATTTGTCCTTGGGGTACTTTTTCATATCTAAAGATGCCTTTCATCCTTAAAAACGTCGGAGCTATGATTTCAGCGGGATATGACCTTAATTTTTCACGATCTCAAAATGATTATCGAAGTATATTTGGATGATCTCGTTGCTCACTCTCGTTTAAGAGTGCGTCATCCATATCATTTGAGATTAGTAATCAAAAGATGCCGTCATTACCAGGTTCATTTAAATCCTCATAAGTGCATCTTTTGTGTGACTGTTGGTCGCTTGCTAGGGTTCATCGTGTCCAAGGAGGGTATAAGAGTTGATCCCTTAAAGGTTGAGGGAATACTTCAATTGTCTCCCCCGCGTAATATTAGACATCTTTAGTGTTTGCAAGGCATGGCGAACTTCTTGCGGAGATTCGTGGTTAATTTTGCTAATTTGACTAAAGGCTTTATGCGTCTTTTGAAGAAGGACACTCCTTTTTACTGGGATGAGCGATCCCAGGAGTCCTTTGATGCTCTTAAGCGAGCCTTAGAAATGGCCCTCATGCTTAGTCCACACGACTATAGCTATGATTTCTTGATTTATGTGGCCGAGTCCATGGATACGATTGGTATGGTTTTGGTTCAGGAGGATGAGGAGCTCCATGAGCATGTCATATATTATTTGAGCCAAAACCTTATAGATGTAGAACTTCGCTATTCCCATATGGAGAAGCTAGCCTTGGCTACCATTCATGCGGTTCAGCTTTTGAAACACTACATTCTCCTTCGCCAAACCTTGGTTGTAGCTCATATCAATCCATTTCAGTTCGTCCTCACTAGAAGGATGATTGGGGGAAAATACAATAAGTGGATTGTCATTTTGCAAGAATTTGATCTCGAGTTCATTTCAGCGAAATCGAAGAAATCTTTGATCTTTGCGGAGCTCATATCCGATTTTCCAAGTTTGGAGGAGGACGAAGTTTATGAGGATACGTTTGTTGATGAGCATATTTTCCTTATCTCAACCTTGGACCAGTGGTACAGGGATATCATTGTATATTTGCAAACATTGAAGGTCCCTACTCACCTTTCACGGGATGAGTGACGACGATTACGTCATGTAGCTAAGAACCACCTTATAGTGGATAACACTTTGTATCGTCGTGGGGTAGATTTGATTTTGCGTCGTTGTTAAACCCATGATGAGGTTGAAGTTGTGCTGAATGATTTCCATAGAGGGGCGTGTGGTGGTCATTTATTTGGGCTTTCTATAGCCCAAAAAATATCTAAAGCAGGATATTTTTGGCCTTCCATCTTTAAAGATTTCGTTAATGTGGTCAAGAAGTGCCACCCTTGCCAGGTGTTTGCACGCAATATGTGCTCGCATCCAACCCCATTACATCCTATTGTCACTGACGGTACCTTCAACAAGTGGGGGCTTGACTTTATGGATTGCAACCCAGATTCGACTGGGGGGCATCATCACATTATAGTGGCTATCGATTATTTCACGAAATGGGCAGAGGCTATGGCCACAATTAAATCTGATGGTGAGACAGCCGGGCATTTCGTGTTCAACCAGATTATCACCCGGTTTGCAATTTCGAAAGATCTTGTCACTGACCATGGTAGGCACTTTAAGAATAAAATGATGGAAGAGTTGGCTTCCAAGTTAGGGTATAAGCAAGAACATTCATCTTCTTATTACCCTCAAGCGAATGGATAGGTTGAAGCAGTGAATAAATCACTTAAGTCTATTCTCCCGTGAACCATCACACGAAGCAAGACAAATTGGCATATTATGTTGTATTATTCTTTGTGGACCTATAGAACCGTGGTTAAGACTACCACTGGTTTCTCTCCATATCAGCGTGTGCATGGGGTGGAGTTAGTTTTACCGGTTGAATGCGAAATCCCTTCTCTGAAGCTAGCTATAGAGCTTTTACCAGACACTTCCGCATTGGAAGAGTGTTTGTTCCACTTAGAGCAGCTTAATGAGCAGTGCTGAGATTCATTAGTGGCTCTAGAGTTTAACAAGCATCACGTCAAGGTATAGTACGATAAGTCTGTCCATCCAAGGAGGTTTAATGAAGGTGACTTGGTCCTTTTATGGGATCAAGCTAAGGAACCCTTGGGGGCAGGTAAATTTAATCCCATGTTGCATGGTCCTTACGTGGTTAAACAAGTCTTAGAGAAAGGCGCTTATGAGCTGGTTGATTGTGAAGTGGTATCCTTGGCAGAGCCTAGAAATGGGCTCTATCTCAAAAATTACTATGTGTGATCTTCAACCAGGGCTGATTATTGTATATTATTGTATAGTTTTTGCATTGCATAGTTAGGTTTTCTTATGGTGACCGGGTTTGTTGATTAGCTTTCATTTCTTATGGCAGATGTTGATGGAGTCTTCCATTTACATAGGATTCACTGATGGTGCTAGCTACCACACTCAAAACTCAGCTTCGGCTACTTGGGTGATTTATGCTCATACGGGTCAAGTATTATTTTTTAGGAGGCATATGTTTACGGCCTTCTTCGAACAATGTTGCTAAATATAGTGTCGTTATTGAGTTATTGCATGATGCCATTTCACATGGTGTTCATTCTCTTGAGTTACGTGTTGATTCGCAGTTAGTGGTTTCACAGCTTAATGGCTTGTATCGTATTAGGGATATGACATTATTACGAAGATTCTTACATGTGAGATTGCTAGAATGACAATTTGAGAATATAACATACATTCATGTTCAAAGAGTTTTTAATCAAGTTGCTGACTCATATGCTAACTATGTGTTAGATTGGCATTTGTTTCATAGACCATAAGCATATCACAAACATACATTTTACACACATTTAAATATAAATAAAATTGATCATTATAATTTTTTTTTATTAATATCCAAAAAGTGACGTCATAATACATAAGTGTCATATACAAAATTGGGGCTTCCGAGCCACGAGCATATAATACACGGTCATACAAAAATGAATACACTCAGGTCTCTAAGCCTGAGGAGGAGGGGGGTTCTGATCATGATATAGCACTATGGCTCTAGCTAGCCATCGAAAGAGTCGAACCCATGCTCATGATAGACCAACCACCTGACGCTGCATGGTCTCAGGAAATTCCTCGACTTGCACCATGGGTACCTTGTGTGTCAAGTGAACGAAGTTCGTGTGGATGCTTTGGAGCATCTGCTCCACATCTGCACCCATGATATCGTCTCCTCTTCCCCTCTGTCAATGATGAGGGAAGCCTTCTGGCCGTCGTGGTGCTACATTTGCATACACATGACAGATTGTCACTATGTGTCATCACACCAAAAATATGTCTTTTGGGTCAATATATCAAAAAACACAAAAAGAATTAAATAATTCAAAACTTAAAAAGTGGGTTTGGGATTCTTTACCTATTTCTCCATAAGCTACTCCTGGTGGTAGCGGCATATCTGGAACTCCATGAAAGTCTATCCCTGCATAGGGGTAGTTGTCTATGGTGATGATCTGTCTCTGCCACCATGGAAAGAATTATACTGGGTACGGGTTAGCCACCCTACCTCCACCCATTCTACGTAGAACATTTTCCCAATGTCGTTGGGCTGGATCCCGAACTCCATGTGGAACAATGTCCACTCTAGGGCTTATCCTTGGTACCCGCTCAAAGAAGAACGTGCTCAGTATGCTGCCAAAACCAAAGTTTTGCACCCTACCCATCTTGTAGTCACTGATTTGTTGTTTCATATTAATCAACAACGTCGTTCTCCAGTCATACACTATAGGTCTCATACACTCCACCGTATAGAACATCACTGACCGCGAGGCCTAGTGGAGTGAAGCTAACCTGGCAATCCTGCCAAATGCCAAAAGTATGGCCTTCAGTCCTAGAATCTGGATAGAGTTTGTTGGGATTTGACTCCCAACCTTTTTCGTCTTCGAAAAGAAGTACACAACTATGTACTCATCAATAGTCAACCCACCTCCTGTCCCACGAGATCAGAGATTCACCATCTCTCCTCATCGGGACAAACCAGTGATAAAGTATATGTCCTCAACCTAAATGTTGAGTGACATCCAGTCAATTTGAAATGTCTGAGATTCTGGATCCCAGTAATCCACCAGCAGCTGGAGTAGTCTTGGTTTGGCCCTCAGGCTGCCAAGACACCAAAACTTGTATAAACCACATGGCCGTAATGCTTGTTGGGCCATAAGATCACCTTGCACGACCTCCTCCACTCTAACACCATCCTACACAAAAAACCAAAGTTTTGATCAGTTTTTTCGTTTGAAAACCTTGTTTGCGGCCCTATACGTGGCTGTTTTCAAAATAGCCGCATATGTACGCGGGTTTGGGTGCTTTTTCCGTGTATGGCGAGCCCTATACATGGAAAAAATCCTGATTTCTACGTGGGCCGAAACACACAAATATGGATGTCTTAAAAAATAAATTGGACCATGAAAATTCAAAAAATTTGCATGAAATAGGAAGAGGAGGGCATGGGAATCTACCTGGATCAAATTGGGAGAGATTCCGCCAGACGATGCTCACAGAATTCGCTTCTGAAGTTCTGAGCTCAAATACACTATGTTGGGTAAAAATTTCAAATGATATGAAAAATTTTAAATTTTTTACTATTTATAGAAATTTTTTATAATTTTTACCCACTTTCTATAGTCTTTGACCATTTTGGGCCGTTTGAACTAATTTGATGATGTAGGAGTCCGTTTTGAGTGCGGTTTGACCCTAGCTTTGATCCGTTCACGTCTTCTGCATGTATGATGTCTAAACTGGCATATAGGTTAGGTTTCACATCCGTTTGCATTTTGCATGACTTGATGACCATTTCATTTTAACCTTAGGTACAAACCCATTCCATCTTGTCACAAAACCTTCTTACTGCTTTTATAAGTGACATGTTGTGAATGGTAGAGCTTTACCATACATGGGTACCCTAGTTAGATCATGTAATGCATTTGGTGCCCATGCCGACATTGCTCCTTTAGGGTGTGGGAGTCCTTTGTATAGTACCACCATGACTTTGAGCAAGAGCTTCATACTCCTCTTGACCTTTATGCTGGCCTTTTCCCCAGGACTCCCTTGTATATGTCAATTCGTAATTGCATTATCATGAGTTTTGTTTGCCTTTTTGAGCCTTATGTCGGCTTCCTTGACTCTGGTTATTGGACATATAGCCCAACATTGTCTCATGTCTAGCCAAGTAGAGCCGTTATATATATATTTTGCAGCTTGATTCCCCATTTCTTACTGGGAGGGGACTTTCCCCCGAGTGTCGTTATCCTGCACATGTTTCCTTGAATTGAGCATAGGTGTGTTCCACTGCTTAGAACTTGTTTGTTTGCTTGTTGAAACTCGTCTCCTCTTAGATTTGTAACTATAAAGCACTTTTATTCTTATTCAAGCTTTTCAAAATATCTGAAAAAGTCCAAAAAAAATAAAAAAAACCAAAAATCCAGACAGAAAAAGATGTTATCTTTGGCGGCAGTCGAGTCATGTCGCCTTCGAACAGAGCACTGTATATCACATCCGTTGGTTGGGTTAGTATTTTGACTTTAGGAGCTGTAGTCGTATCTCTAAGTTTATCTCCACTAACTGGTTAAGCTTCCAGTCCCTATGGAGCCTCTGTCGATGCCTCATGCACCACATAGATGTCCTAGTTTTGTATATTGAGTCTATGCTACCTACATTCGGTAACCATTCGACTTTATGCTCTTGTTCGAAGGAAGGTGAAGCATGAGTTGGCCATTCCTCAGTTGTCTTGACTTTGCATGTCGGCCATTCCTGGTACTATTACTGGTTCGTGCACATCTTGTTCGAGTCCTTCCACATTATACAGCGTTGCTGAGTACCTCATGTTGGTTGATGGGGGATGCCTTAATGCCCTCCTTCCAGCGGATTCCATCCCATCGACTTCAGATAATTTATTCTGGGATTGGATTCGAGAGTCATTTGAGTGCCTTTGACTTATAGTCATCAGTGGTAGGTTCTCTCGCCAATGAAAGTTTTGGGAATACATCAATGTCCCTTGATCGATGGATTCTTCCAAGTGTTCGACCTCAACACATTTATTCGCACTTATTAGATTACACTCTAGTACCTTGATTTCCATTTTCATTATTGGTGGGTGGTCTCGCATCTGTTAACGGTATAAATCAATGACTGGTAATTAGACAATGGACTACTATGTTCAACCTTGACACCTCTATTCACATAGTAGGACATGTACTCGTAGCAGTTTTTGTAGAAGACTTTCCAGATTGGTGGCATTTCTTATATGCTACCTCCTTAATCGTGCCAGTGTTCATGAGGTCTCAGCTCTCTTGACTTGATTCCAGTGTATGTCAGATATCTTCAGCCATTATGGAGATCGTGAGCCATGGTATATCTTCAGCTTTCATGGAGATCTTGGTCCTTTGTATATCTTCATCATGAGGATTATGATCTATTGTATATTGTATGTGGTGATCATGACCACACATGTCACAGTTTGTATATCATGCCTATTCATGGCCATTGTACTCTTATGTATCCATGACTGCTATATGTATTTGCAGTCAGATGTAGAGTTTGATTATTGTATTATACTGTTGGATGGTTGGTTCTTCCAACTGGTTATTCATCACTCCACTTCTGGGATGGATTTGTAATGTATTTCAGCCATCATGTTACCCCTCTCACCTCACACATTAGGGGCATCTGTCATAGCGGATTTTTCCACACATGGTTGATCACACTTTTATGGCCTTCCCTATCTCTCTGTAGACTCTTTGGACCCCATGGACTATTTTTGTACCTTTGATGTTTCCAATATCATCCCTAAAAACACTCATTATTTGTTGTGCATGACTTTTAATCCCTTTCTCGCGTATATACGTGGATATTACCCCTAAACCCACGTACATCGAGATATATACAAAAGGCCAAATATTTTTGGAGTTTTCCTTGATGTGGATCTGAGTCACTTGTCTCTTGGCCTTCCATATGCCTCGAGATCACTCGTATTTGACCTTCCATTAGCCCATTGAAGCACTATATAACGAACCCTTTAGATACATTGAAGAGGAGGAATTGAAGAGCAAGAAAACCATAGTCCATTGTTGCCGTAGCTTACTTATACTTGAGTCTGCATCCGTTTGTCCCTTGGAGCACTTTGTGTTATTCCCAAGCTTGCCTTTGCTTATGAGCTTGCTATCGAGAAATGGAGGATTGAGGTGGTAGAGGCCCAAGTGGACGACTTAGTTTCTCTGGTTCGCAGACGTGCTAACAGAGGTTGTCACTTGTGTAATCTCTGGTTTATTTAATAGAAATATATTTTCCTGTCCAATGATGTGCATTTAAATGAATATTAAATCCATGGATGTGTTTAATTTCTTATGTATCATTGATTATATATGTTACAGTAGGTCGAACATTATATCATATAGCATGCTTGCCTTGTTTACTGTTGTTGAGAGTAAATTGCTAACGCAAGCGGGATTGGAAAAAGCTCAATGGGGATCTACTACAACCATCCGGAATAAGGTATGTTTCGAGATCCTTTAGTGTTATATGTTGTATTTCTCTTGCATATGGAGAGTGGATTGATTTCTGCAGTTTCTCTGTCTGTTGTGGTGCACCCCAAGCCATAGGAAGTTTTCTCCATAACAGAATTGGCGACTCCATTGGGGAGGTTCCTAGTTGTTTTTATTTGGAGGTTTTCAGCATTCAATTTACTTTTATTGCTTTGATTTTTCTTTTTCTGTGTCAGGTTTGGGGGCATGATTACCCAGTAGTATCTTGGAGAAGTAAATTTTGTCTCAGTTTGTCCATTTACCTTATTTTTCTATTTTTTTCTTCCTATACGCCGGTTTTTCTTTCACAGTCGCATATACACACGGGTTTTCCTGGAAAAATCACGTATGTACACAGGTTTACTGAGAATAGTCGTGTATGCTCTGATTTTTTGCTTTTTTGGGAAGATTAAGTGTTACTGGATGAGTTTGGGTGATTGCTGAGTCTTCTTTGTTGATTCCGGAGTCTGTATATTCCCTCTATATTTTACCAGAGACTCTTTTTGATTTAATTGTTGAAAAAAGGTTCTTGTCATTTCATTTTCTATTTTTTGTTTTGGGATTAGTGCAATAGGTCTCTTTTACCTTCATGCTTTGCTTGGCTGCTGTTTGTGAGTGCTTACAGAGTGTGAGGGTTGTAGAGTCACACTTTTTCTTTTTATCTCATTTAATTCAAAAATACAAAAAGATTTTGCTTTTTTGCATTGTTATGCATTGTTTGCATTGTGCATTTAGCATGGTACTTGCATTAGTTTTGCTTGGTGAATATTAGTCAGATTTTCATATAGGAAATGATTGCATATACGTTTGAAGGAAAAATTTTGCACGTCACATAGTAGCATACCCTGTTTTTCATTCGACACAGTGCATTTGCATTGATTATTAGGTGTGCAGTTTACTTCTTGTTGAGTTATAACATCATTAGTTGCACGACCATTTACCCTTTGAGTAATAAATCCAATTAAAATCAATGCATAATAAAATGAATTACACTCTTTTCCTTTTTAGTGTGCACCAAAAAGACTAGGTTTTAGGGTCTTGGAATAGTTCAGTGTGAGTCAATTCTCCAAGACCACTAAACAAAATATTTAGGTGTCTGTCCAGGTGAGAGTGTGAAATCATTTATATAATTAGTGTTCTCAGGATCCTCCTCTTACAAGGGAGTAAAGCACTAGGTAGTGTGAGCAGTTATGATTGGGATGACCCCTGGTTGTAACTGAGTGGCACCGGAGATATTTCTAGGATTGTATTCGTATCTGGGGGATATTTCGAGAGTTTCAGGCTTTGCTACCCTACCCATATGGTCAATCCCACCTGCGACTGTCTACCTGAGCATTGATTATATATAAATGACCTTAGTTTCCTTACCTAGGTTATCTAGGGGGTATTTACAGAGGTTATTCTAGAGGTGTCCTAGCCAGGAAGGGGTCGGACAACACAGTCGCTATATACGTTGAAGCTGAGGGCTACTATAATTGGTTATGAACCTCTGCTTGTTGTGTATGGGAGTCTCAAGCCTCTCCTAGGCAAGCCATACTTGCTTCATTCGGGAGCTCACATATCCTACCCTTTTTTGCTTGCAATTTGGCTTTACATTTTATAGGTGTATGCTATGTGCATGTTAGTTTTCCTAGGGTTTGCGTAATTAGATTGAGTCTTTTTATTTTTTGAGTCATTATGGATTTGAGTGCGGCACCTCACTGTTCTCATCGTTTAGTAGGACTTTCGCCTTCCACGTCTCCTCCTACTTTGGGAGAGAGAACCAGACAGTCTGGGCGGACTACTTCTCACTTTGATTCACACACCATGGGAGATCATGAGGATGAGATTCCAGAGATGTCTTCTCCACCTCATGAGGTTGGGGAGGAATATCCTATTAGCACATATGATGCTTCACATGAGAAACCTTCATGATATGGTTATGATCCCTCATTCACAGGTCGCTGGTATTGGTTTTCGGGCGACGAGACTCATCATGAACCCGTAAGCACTAGTCATGTTAGATATGACATGTCTGGTATCCTTGCAATCGATTCAGCACATCGTGTTGAGTCAAAAGTTGGTCCTAACACTACGCCTGGGGGCACTCCCATCCCTTTCCATGTAGAGAGATTTGGGGGCACTAGTCACATTGTACCCTCCATCCTTGTGGTGGAGGAAACTTCACATGTTCATCCTAGACCTAGTGTTAGTAATCCTATGTGCATACCAGAACCGAGACGAGTGAACATTGGGAACACCACTTACATTCCTTCACATGTCCCTTCGTCTTCAAACCCCATTCCTTCGAATTCATTTTTAATGACTCGTCCTCGCCCTAGTTCATGTGGGCCTTCAGGCCGGAATGTTGCTACTAGCCATGTTCATTCTGCGACTGCTCGCACGGTAGTATCTCAGAGTCAAGTACCTCCTGTTGTGTCAGCAAGTCATGTACCTGTTTCAGAATCGTCTCATGTTCCAGCTTCTGGAGCTTCCCATACCCTTAACTATGGACATTCTCATGGTACATCCCATGGAACACCTTATGGGGCTTCTCATGGACGTTCGTATGGACCGCACTATGGAAAAAACTATCAACCGTATGGGTATGGGTATCAACAACCCGCTTACTCTTCTAATTATGGCTTTGTAGCGCCTCATAATCAAGGCACTCCACAGCATAATGCTTCCATGCAAACCTACATGGGTCAAATGGGAGGAGGTTATTATGGCCAAGGCCATAGTATTTATAGCAATCAACCTTACATGAATTAAAACTACCAGGGAGCGTGGAATTGACCAGCTCAACCTAGGCTCCCTTTCCTTGCAACTTTGAACTTGCCTGACTTGTCGAGATTGATGAACGATCCTGTGTCTCATAACCCGACATGTCCAGTTGTCCCTAACAAGCTTCCTTCAGACATTCTCAAGTTCGAAGGTAAGGCTGGTGAAGATCCTGGTGAGCATGTCACCACTTTCCAACTTTGGTGCTTTTCCAATTCCTTACATGACGATTCCATTCGTTTGAGGCTATTTCAACGCACCCTCACGGGTCCTGCAACGAAATGGTATATAGAGTTACCAGAGGGGGCTTATGTTACATTTGATGATCTTGCATTGACTTTCCCTAATCATTTCCAACTACCCATATGTTACGACGTCGGTACATAACTCTTGTCGACCTTTCGACAAAATAAAGCCAACCACATTTCGGATCATATTCAAGAGTGGCGTAGACGAAAACGGTTAATCAAAGATTTTATACCACCAGAGTTTCTTCTTGAGTGGTTGCTCAAGTATTTATTACCTTACATAGCGAAGGATGTTTCGACATCCGGAGTTCAAAACGAGGAACAGGCTATTTTTAGGGCACAAGAGTTGGATTTGATCTATGCTCAATCCAGACTTTTGTATGAGATTATAATCCATGCTCCTAGGTCCAATTTCGACCCCAAGGTCAATCCTGGGCCACGTGCCGATGGTATTGTGGGCTGTACAAGTATGAAACCTACGGAATTGGTTGTGAAACAAGTGAGCCAATTGTCAATTAACTAGTCTACATCAGGACAAGATACGAATTCGTCTCAGCCTACCCAATCGGTGAATGTACTTTCCATGCAGACATTGAACCCAAAAGGAAACGAGCAGCCTGGAAGGAATAAGAAAAAAGGAAAAAATAATCGTAAGGGTGGGAACAAGAACGAAAATGCTAATAATAATGACAAGAACACTAATGCTGGGGGGGACAAGCAGCCTATACATATGGTCAAGTTCTTTGCAAATTGTGTAAGGAGGACTATCTCACTCAGTTGTGCCCTTGTATGGAAGATGCCTTGAGGTTAATAGCATAGGGAACAACTGTGTTAACTAATCCTTTACCCGACAATCAAAATATGAACTCAAGGACCATTGATCCTGGTTGTGCATCAGGTGGAACTCAAAACCCATTGGAGGCCGCTAGTGGTCATGGATGCATCAACATGATGAGTGCTTCTAAGGTTGTGACCCGTACGAAAGACTATGGTTTTTCACAGCCAGACCTTGGGAAAGAACCTTCCCCACCTGAGATCCCTTTGCGAATTGGAAAGCCTATGGATAAATCTGAAGGTCCACCTCACATGCCTAAGGGAGTCTTAAAGCGTTCAGGGCACAATCCTAATGCCCAAGCTTCCCAGAACTATTCAGTTGTCAAGGATTTGGGCTAGAATCCTTGTGCGATCTTCGTGTTAGAAGTGCTTCACAGTTGTCCTCCGCAGAGGAAAGCTTTGTTATATGCTCTTGGGGTTAGTGATGATAACTCTTCCACTTGATCAAATTTTAAACCATGGGAGTACAACCTCGCTTGCCTTACTACGTGTCTATTTTGATTCATGTAGAGTGTCTTAACAACACCGTCAAGCGGATTGTCATTGATGAAGGCGTTGCAACTTCCATGATGTCTTTGTCTTTTTGGAAGGGCTTAGGTTCTCTCGAGTTGTCTCAATCCGCTACTATGTTGACAAATTTCGATGGTAGATCATTTCGGCTGCATAGAATTCTTTCTTCCTTAAAATTCCAATTGGGAGGGAAGACCATCGCGATCGAGGTCGAGGTGGTTGATGCGCCCCTTGACTACAATATTTTGTTGGGTCGAAATTGGATGTATAGTATGCAAGCCATAGCTTCTTCCATCTTTTGAGTGATATGCTTTCCATTTAATGTGAATATTGTTACGATTGATCAAACGTCATTCCAAAATTCGAGTGTCAATGCATCATCGGGAGCTTCTATCCCGATTATCGATCATTCTCAGCCAACAACTGGGAGTGTGGGCTTAGGTATGTATCCTTCTCTTATGGTAACCTTTAACTGTCCTGCGCCCATTTTTATGATGGGGTCTAGTTTTGGTGGGGCTTCATCCTCATTGAATTTGGTGTCTTTTTGCACTACCCATATGGAAGATCCTTGGATTCTTCCTTCACTGAGTACTTCGAGTGTGCCCACTGAGACTGACGTGGCATTGCCTGCAACGATGGTGGCTTATCAAGAGAATCTTGATCAGGTTGCGGAGCCTAGTCCTTCCTCTTCATGGACAGAGGAGGAGGACTTGTATGTGCTGTCGACATGGGTAGTAGAGTCATCTCACTCACATGATTGCCTCGATAATGTTTTTCCATTGGATGAAGCTATCCTTGAGGCCATGTCAGGAGTTGATCAACCTTGGGAGGAATTTCATCATCGATCATATTTTCTTCCTAAGCTTGATTATATGGAGTGTGATGACTTTAGGGAGATTCTTATCAAGAAGATTGGTAGCCCTGTGGTTCCATTAAGCTCTCCTGGTCTGATAGATGATGATGGAAACATGGCTAATGTGTCACCAACTATTCCTATCAATATTTCTTGTGATCTTGGCAAGGTTGAGAATGTCTACATTGGGGCGGATTGTTCCCCTGATGAGATCAAGGAGTATACCGTGATGTTTAAAAAGTTTCTTGACATATTTGCATGGTCATACGATGAGATGCCAGGTATCAACCCTCGTAATGTCAAACATGAGATCAAAACCTATCCGGATGCGAAGCCGGTTCGACAACGTTTGCGTGCTGTGAATCCTAGAAAAGCACCCACCATTAAGGCTGAGATAGAGAAACTTTGGAAAGATGGTTTTATCTATCCCGTTCCCTTGACAGAGTGGGTTTCAAACCCCATTTCGGTGGATAAGAATCAGGGAGCGATACGTATATGCACTAATTTTCGTGACTTAAATCGCGCATGTCCTAAGGATAATTTCCCCACACCATTTATTGATCATATTTTCGATGAGCGTGGCGGGAGTGAGGTATTTTCCTTTATTGATGGTTTTTCCCGATATAATTAGATTCAGATTAAGCCTGAGGATCAACATAAGACCGCATTTATTTGTCCTTAGGGTACTTTTGCATATCGAAAGATGCCTTTCGGCCTTAAAAATGCTAGAGATACATTTCAGCGGGATATGACCTTAATTTTTCACAACCTCAAAATGATTATCGAAGTATATTTGGATGATCTCACTACTCACTCTCATTTGAGAGTGCGCCATCCATATAATTTGAGATTACTATTCGAAAGATGCCGTCATTACCAAATTCGTTTAAATCCTCATAAGTGCATATTTTGCGTGAATGTTAGTCGCTTGCTAGGGTTCATCGTGTCCAAGGAGGGTATAAGAGTCGATCCCTTAAAGGCTGAGGCAATACTTCAATTGTCTCCCCCATGTAATATTAGACGTCTTCAGTGTTTTCAAGGCATGGCAAACTTCTTGCGAAGATTCATGGTTAATTTTTCCAATTTGACTAAAGGATTTATGTGTCTTTTGAAGAAGGACACTCCTTTTTACTGGGATGAGCGAGCCCATGAGTCCTTTGATACTCTTAAGCGAGCCTTAGCAATGGCCCCCGTGCTTAGTCCACCCGACTATAGCCGTGATTTCTTGATTTATGTGGCCACGTCCATGGATACGATTGGTATGGTTTTGGTTCAGGAGGATGAGGAGCTCCATGAGCATGTCATATATTATTTGAGCCGAAACCTTATAGATGCAGAACTTCACTATTCCCATGTGGAGAAGCTATCCTTGGCCATCATTCATGTGGTTCAACGTTTGAGACACTACATTCTCCTTCGCTAAACCTTGGTCATAGCTCATATCAATCCATTTCAGTTCGTCCTCACTAGAAGGATGATTGGGGGAAAATACAATAAGTGGATTGTCATTTTGCAAGAATTTGATCTCGAGTTTGATTCAGCAAAATTTAAGAAATATTTGATCTTTGCGGAGCTCGTATTCGATTTTCCAAGTTTGGAGGAGGAGGAAGTTTATGAGGATACGTTTGTCGATGAGTATATTTTCCTTATCTCAACCTTGGACCCATGGTAAGGGGATATCATTGGATATTTGCAAACATTGAAGGTCCCTACTCACCTTTCATGGGATGAGCAACAACGATTTTGTCATGTAGATAAGAACTACCTTATAGTGGATAACACTTTGTACCACCGTGGGGTAGATTCCATTTTGCGTCGTTGTTTAACCCACGATGAGGCTGAATGATTGCCACGGAGGGGCGTGTGGTGGTCATTTATCTGGGCTTTCTACAACCCAAAAAATCTTGAGAGCAGGATATTTTTGGCCATCCATCTTCAAATATTGCGTTAATGCGGTCAAGAAGTGCCACCCTTGCCAGGTGTTTGCATGCAATATGCGCTTGCATCTAGCCCCGTTACATCCTATTGTCATCGTCGGTCCCTTCACCAAGTGGGGGCTTGAATTTGTGGATTGAAACCTAGCTTTGGCTGGGGGGCATCATTACATTATAGTGGCTGTCAATTATTTCACAAAATTGGCAGAGGATATTCCCACAATTCAATCAGACAATGAGACAGCCGTGCATTTTGTGTTCAACCAGATTATCACCCGGTTTGGCATTCCGAAAGAGCTTGTCACTGACCATGGTAGGCACTTTTAGAATAAAATGATGGAAGAGTTGGCTTCCAAGTTAGGGTATAAGCAAGAACATTCATCTTCTTATTACCCTCAGGAGAATCGACAGGTTGAAGCAGTGAACAAATCACTTAAGCTTATTCTCCTGTGAAGCATCACATGAAGCAAGAAAAATTGGCATATTATGTTGTATCCTGCTTTGTGGGCCTATAGAACCACGGTTAATACTGCCACTGGTTTCTCTCCATATAAACTTGTGCATGGGGTGGAGTTAGTTTTACCGGTTGAATGGGAAATCCCTTCTTTGAAGCTAGCTATAGAGATTTTACCGAACACTTCCGCATTGGAAGAGCGTTTGGTCCACTTAGAGCAGCTTGATGAGCAGCGCTGAGATGCCTTAGTGGCTCTAGAGGTTAACAAGCGTTGCGTGAAGGTCCAGTATGATAAGTCTGTCCATCCAAGGAGGTTTAATGAAGGTGACTTGGTCCTTTTGTGGGATCAAGCTAAGGAACCCTTAGGGGTAGGGAAATTTAATTCCATGTGGCATGGTCCTTACATGGTTAAACGAGTCTTAGAGAAAGGCATTTATGAGCTGGTTGATATGAAGGGACAGCCTTGGCAAAGCCTAGAAATGGGCTCTATCTCAAAAATTACTATGCATGATCTTCAGGCAGGGCTTATTGTTGTATATTATTGTAGTTTTTGCATTGCATAGTTAGGTTTTCTTATGGTGATCGGGTTTGTTGATTAGCTTTCGTTTCTTATGGAATATGTCGATGGAGTCTTCCGTTTACATAGGATTCACTGATGGTGCTAGCCGCCACACTCAAAACTCAGATTTGGCTTCTTGGGTGATTTATGCTCCTACGGGTCAAGTATTGTCTTCAAGAGGCATATGTTTACAGCCTTCTTCGAACAATGTTGTTGAATATAGTGACGTTATTGAGTTATTGCGTGATGCCATTTCACATGGTGTTCATTCTCTTGAGGTACATATTGATTCGCAGTTAGTGGTTTCACAGCTTAATGGCTTGTATCGTATTAGGGATTCGACATTATTACGAAGATTCTTACGTGTGAGATTTCTAGAATGACAATTTGAGAATATAACACACATTCATGTTCTAAGAGTTTTTAATTAAGTTGCTGACTCATATGCTAACTATGTGTTAGACTGGCATTTGTTTCATAGACCATAAGCATATCACAAGCATAGATTTTACATAGATGTAAATATAAATAAAATCGATCATCATAAAAGTTTTTCATTAATATCCAAAAAGTGACGTCATAATACATAAGTACCATACACAAAATTGGGGCTTCCGAGCCACTAGCATATAACACACGCTCATACAAAAATTAATACACTCAGGTCTCTAAGCTGGAGGAGGAGGGGGGTTCTGATCATGATATAGCACTATATCTCTAGCTAGCCGTCAAAAGAGTCAAACCCATGCTCGTGGTACACCAACCACCTGACGCTGCCTGGCCTCAGGCAAGTCCTCGACTTGAGCCATGGGTACCTTGTGTGTCAAGAGAACGAAGTTCGTGTGGATGTTTTTGAGTTTCTGCTTCATATCCACACCCATGATATCATCTCCTCTTCCCCTTCATCGACGATGAGGGAAGCCTTCTGGTCGCCGTGGTCCTACATCTGCATACAGATGACAGATTGTCACTATGTGTCGTCACACCAAAAATATGTCTTTTGAGTCAATATATCAAAAAACACAAAAAAATTAAATAATTCAAAACTTAAAAAGTGGGTTTGGGATTCTTACCTATGTCGCCATAAGCTGCTCCTGGTGGTAGTTGCATATGTGGATCTCCACAGAAGTCTATCCCTGCATAGGGGTAGTCGTCTATGGTGATGATCTTTCTCTGCCACCATTGAAAGAAGTATGCTGGGTAGGGGTTATCCACCCTACCTCCACCCAGTATGCACAGAACATTTTCCCAACGTCGTTGGGCTGGATCCCGAACTCCATGTGGAACAATGTCCACTCTAGCACTTAGCCCTGGTACCCGCTCAAAGAAGAACGTGCTCACTATGCTGCCGAACCCAAAGTTTCGCACCCTGCCCATCTTGCAGTCACTGAGCTTCTGTTTCATGTTACTCAACAACGTCGTGCTCCGGTCATACACTATAGCTCTGATACACTCCACCGCATAGAACATCATTGGCCGCGAGGCCTGGTGGAGTGAAGCTAACACGACAATCCTACCTAATGCCAAAAGTATGGCCTTAAGTGCACGAATCTGGATAGAGTATGTCGGGATTTGAATCCCAACCTTTTCCATCTCTAGAAAGCAGTACACAGCTATGTACTCATCATTAGTCAACCCACCTCTTGGCCCACGAGATCAGAGATTCACCATCTCTCCTCATGAGGACAAACCAGTGATAAAGTATATGTCCTCAACCTTAATGCTGAGCAACATCCCGTTAATCTGAAATGTCTTAGATTCTGGATCCCAGTAATCCACCAGTAGCTAGAGTAGTCTTGGTTTGGCCCTCAGGCTTCCAAGATACCAAAAATTGTATAAACCACATGCCCGTAATGCTTGTTAGGCCATAAGATCACCTTGCACGACCTCCTCCACATCACCATGCTCTCTTTCCCTCCACTCTAACACCATCCTGCACAAAAAACCAAAGTTTTGATTAGTTTTTGCCTTTGAAATACTTGTTTGCGGCCCTATATGAGGCTGTTTTCAAAACAACCGCGTATGTACGCGGGTTTGGGTGCTTTTTCCGCGTATGGCGAGCCCTATACGCAGAAAAATCCCGATTTCTGCATGGGCCGAAACACACAAATATGGATGGCTTAAAAAATAATTTGGACCATGAAAATTCAAAAAAGTTGCATGAAATAGGAAGAGGAGGGCATGAGAATCTACCTAGATCAAACAGGGAGAGATTCCGCCGGACGATGCTCCCGGATTTCGCTTCTGAAGTTCTGAGCTCAAATACACTATGTTGGGTAAAAATTTCAAATGATATGAAAATTTTTAAATTTTTTACTATTTATAGAAAATATTTGAAATTTTTACCCACTTTCTATAGTTTTTGACCATTTTTGACCGTTTGAACTAATTTGATGATGTAGGAGTCCGTTTTGAGTGTGGTTTGATAGTGGCTTTGATCTGTTCGTGCCTAATACAGGTATGATGTCTAAACTGGCATTTAGGTTAGGTTTCAGATCTGTTTTCATTTTGCATGACCTTATGACCATTTCATTTTAACCTTAGGTACAGACCCATTCCATCTTGTCATGGAACGTTCTTATTGCTTTTAGAAGTGACATGTTGTGAATGGTAGAGATTTACCATACATGGGTACCCTAGTTAGATCCTATTTTGCATTTGGTGTCCATGTCGACATTGCTCCTTTGGGGTGTGCGAGTCCTTGGTATAGTACCTCCATGACTTTGAGCAAGAGCTTCATAATCCTCTTGACCTTTATGCTGGCATTTTCCCCAGGATTCCCTTGTATATGTCAAGTTGTAATTGCATTACCATGAGTTTTGCTTTCCTTTTTTAACCTTATGCCGACTTCCCTGACTTTGGTTATCAGCCATATAGCCTGAGCTTGTCTCATGTCTAGCCAAGCAGAGCTGTTTTATATAACTTTTGCATCTTGATTCCCCATTTCTTACTAGGAGGGGACTTTCCCGCGAGTGTCGTTATCCTGCACATGTTTCCTTGCATTGAGCATAGGTGTGTTCCACTGCTTGGAACTAGTTTGTTTTTCCCGTTGACACTCATCTTCTCCTAGATTTGTAACTATAAAGCACTTTTATTCTTATTCAAGCTTTTCAAAGTATCTGAAAAAGTCCAAAAAAAAATAAAAAAACAGAAAATAAGGACAGGAAAAGATGTTATCTTTGGCAGCAGTCGAGTCGTGCCGCCTTCGAATAGAGCACTGTATATCACATCCTTTGGTTGGGTTAGTAGTTTGACTTTAGGAGCTATAATCGTATCTCTGAGCTTATCTCCACCGACTGGTTAAGCTTCCAATCCCTATGGAGCCTCTGTCGATGTCTGATGTGCCACAGAGATGTCCCAGTTTTGTATATTGAGTCTATGTTGTCTACATTCAGTCACCATTCGCCTTTATGATCTTGTTCGAAGGAAGTTGAAGCCTAAGTCAGCCATTCCTCAGTTGTCTTGACTTTGCATGTTGTCCATTCCCAGTACTATTATTGGTTCATGCACATCTTGTTCGAGTCCTTCTACATTATAAAGCGTTGCTGATTAGTTCATGTTGGTTGATGGGGGATTCCTTAATTCCCTCCTTCCAGCGGATTCCATCCCATCGACTTCAGAACATTTATTATGGGATAGGAGTCTAGAGTCATTTGAGTGCCTTAAGACTTACAATCATCAGTGGCAGGTTCTCTTGCCATCAACAATTTTTGGAATACATCAATGTCCCTAGATCAATGGATTCTTCCAAGTGTTCGAACTCAA
Organism: Pseudotsuga menziesii; assembly: GCA_001517045.1. NCBI lineage: Eukaryota > Viridiplantae > Streptophyta > Pinopsida > Pinales > Pinaceae > Pseudotsuga > Pseudotsuga menziesii. The sequence goes on from LPNX010718182.1 coordinate 102,951, forward strand.
CACATTTATCCGCACTTGTTAGATTGCACTCTAGTACCTTGATTCCCATTTTCATTATCGGTGGGTGATCTCGGGTTTGTTAACGGTATACATCAATGACCGGTAATCAAACGTTGGACTACTATGTTCGACCTCAACACCTCTATTCACATCGTAGGACATGTACTGGTAGTAGTTTTTGTAGAAGACTTTCCAGATTGGTGGCATTTCTTATATGCTACCTCCTTGATCGTGCCAGTGTTCATGAGGTTTCAACTCTCGTGACTTGATTCCAGCGTATGTTAGATATCTTCATCCATTACGGAGATCGTGATCCATGGTATATCTTCAGCTTTCATGGAGATCTTGGTCCTTTGTATATCTTGATCATGAGGATTCTAATCTATTGTATATTGTACGAGGCGATGACCACACATGTCACAGTTTGTATATCATGCCTATTCATGGCCATTGTACTCTTATGTATCCGGGACTACTATATGTATTTGCAGTCATGTGTAGAGTTTGATTATTGTATTATACTATTGTATGGACGGTTCTTCCACCTAGTTTTTCATCACTCCACTTTTGGAATGATTTTTAATGTATTTCGGCCATCATGTTACCCCTCTGACCTCACACATTAGGGGGCATCTGTTATAGCTGATTTTACCACACATGGTTGATCACACTTTTATCGCCTTCCCTGTCCCTCTGCAGACTCTTTGGACCCCATGGACTATTTTTGTACCTTTTATGTTTACAAGATCATCCCTAAAAACACTAATTATTTGCTGTACGCGACTTTTAATCCCTTTCTCGCGTATATATGCAGATATTACCCCTAAACCCATGTACATCAGGATGTATACAAAAGGACAAATATTTTTGGAGTTTTCCTTGATGTGGATCTGAGTCACTTGTCTCTTGGCATTCCATATGCCTCGAGATCGCTCGGATTTGACCTTCCATTACCCCATTGAAGCACTATATAAGGAACCCTTTCGATGCATTGAAGAGGAGGAATTGAAGAGCAAAAAAACTATAGTCCATTGTTGTCGTAGCTTGCTTATACTTGAGTCTGCATCCGTTTGTCCCTTGGAGCACTTTGTGTTCTTCCCAAGCTTGCCTTTGCTTGTGAGCTTGCTATCGAGAGATGGAGGATTGAGGTGGTGGAGGCCCAATTGGAGGACTCAGTTTCTCCGGTTCGTAGACGTGCCGACAGAGGTTGTCACTTGTGTAATCTCTGGTTTATTTAATAGAAATATCTTTTCTTGTCCAATGATGTGCATTTAAATGAATATTAAATCCATGGATGTGTTTAATTGCTTATGTATCATTGATTATATATGTTAGAGTAGGCCTAACACTATATCATATAGCATGCTTGCGTTGTTTATTGTTGTTGAGAGTAAATTGCTAACGCAAGCAAGATTGGAAAAAGCTCAACAAGGATCCACTACAACCGTCCGGAATAAGGTATGTTTTGAGATATTTTAGTGTTAGATGTTGTATTTCTCTTGCATATGGGGAAGGGATTGATTTATGAGGTTTCTCTGTCTGTTGTGGTACACCCCAAGTCATAGGAATTTTTCTCTGTAACAGAATTGGCGCCTCCGCTGGGGAGGTTCCTAGTTGTTTTTATTTGGGGGTTTTCGGCATTCAATATACTTTTATTGCTCTGATTTTTCTGTTTTTGTGTCGGGTCTGGGGGCATGATTACCCAATAGTATCCTAGAGAATTAAATTTTGTCTCAGTTTGTCCATTTATCTTAATTTTCTATCTTTTTCTTCCTATACGTGGGTTTTGTTTTCATAGTCGCGTATACACGTGGGTTTTCCTAGAAAAATCGCGTATGTACGCAGGTTTACTGAGAACAGTCACGTATGCCCTGATTGTTTGCTTTTTTGGGAAGATCAAGTGTTGCTGGGTGATTTTGGGTGATTGTTGAGTCTTCTTTGTTGGTTTTGGAGTCTGTATCTCCCCTCTGTTTCTGACCAGAGACTCTTTTTGAGTTAATTGTTGAAAAAAGGTTCTTGTCATTTCATTTTCTATTTATTGTTTTGGGATTAGTGCATTAGGTCTATTTTACCTTGGCACTTTTCTTGGCTACTGTTTGTGAGTGCTTGCAGAGTTTGAGGGTTGTAGAGTCACACTTTTGCTTTTTATCTCATTTAATTCAGAAATACAAAAACATTTTCCTTTTTTGCATTGTTTGCATTGTGCATTTAGCATGGTACTTGCATTAGGTTTGCTTGGTGAATATTAGTCAGATTTTCATATAGGAAATGATTGCATATACATTTGAAGGAAAAACTTTGCACGTCACGTACTAGCATACCCTGTTTTTCATTTGACACAGTGCATTTGCATTGATTGTTAGGTGTGGATTTTAATTCTTGTTGCGTCATAACATCATTAGTTGCACAACCATTTACCCTTTGAGTAATAAAGCCAATTAGAATCAACACATAATAAAATGAATTACACTCTTTTATTTTTTAGGGTGCACCAATAAGACTAGGTTTTAGGGTGTTGGAATAGTTCATTGTGAGTCCATTCTCCAAGACCACTAAACAAAACATTTAAGTGTCTGTCCAGGTGAGAGTGTGAAATCCTTTATATAATTAGTGTTCTCAGGATCCTCAATTTACAAGGAAGTTAAGCATGAGGCAGTATGAGTGGTTATGATTGGGATGACCCTTGGTTGTAACTGATGTAGCACCAGAGATATTTCCAGGATTGTATTCATATCTGGGGGCTCTTTCGAGAGTTTCAAGCTTTGCCACCCTGCCCATACGGTCAATCCCGCCTACGACTGTCCGCCTGAGCATTGATTATATAAAGGTGACCTTAGTTACCTTGCCTAGGTTATCAAGGGGGTATTTGTAGAGGTTATTCTGCAGGTGTCCTGGTCAGGTAGGGGTCGAACAACACAGTCACTATATGCGTTGAAGCTGAGGGCCACTATAATTGGTTACGAACCTCCGCTTATTATGTATGGGAGTCTCAAGCCTCTCCTAGGCGAGACATACCTACTTCATTCATTAGATCACATATCCTACCCTTGTTTGCTTGCGATTTGGCTTTACATTTTATAGGTGTATGCTCTACGCACACTAGTTTGCCTAGGGTTTGCGTAATTAGATCGAGTCTTTTTATTTTTTGAGTCATTGTGGATTTGGGAATGACACTCTGCTGTTCTTGTCATTTAGTAGGACTTCTTCTTTCCACGTCTCCTCCTCTTTTGGGAGACAGAACCAGATAGTTCGGCTGGACTACTTCTCACTTTGATTCACACACCATGGGAGATCATGAGGATTAGATTCCAGAGATGTCTTCTCTGCCTCATGAGGTTGGGGAGGAATATCCTATTAGCACATATGATGCATCACACAAGCAACCTTCATGATCTGGTTATGATTCCTCATTCACAGGTCGCCGGTATTGGTTTTCAGGAGACGAGACTCACCATGAACCTGTAAGCACTAGTCATGTTAGATATGACATGTTTGATATCCCTGCACCTGATTCAGCACATCGTGTTGAGTCAGAATTTTCTCCTAACACTACACCTGGGGGCACTCCCATCCCTTTCCATGTAGAGAGATTTGGGGGCACTAGTCAGATTGCACCCTCCATCCCTGTGGTGGAGGCAACTTCACATGTTCATCCTGGACCTAGTGTTAGTAATCCTATGTGGATACCACAATCTAGATGAGTGAACATTGGGAACACCACTTACATTCCTTCACATGTCCCTTCTTCAAACCCCGTTCCTTCGAATGCATTTTTAACGACTCACCCTCCCCTGGGTTTACATGGGACTTCAAGATGGAATGTTGCTACTAGTCATGTTCATTTTGCGATTACTCGCACGGTAGTATCTCAGATTCAAGTACCTCCGGTTGTGTCAGCAGGTCATGTACCTATTTTTGGATCGTCTCATGTTCCAGTTTCTGGAGCTTCCCATACCCTTAACTATGGACATTCTCATGGTACATCCCATGGAGCACCTTATGGGGCTTCTCATGGACATTCGTATGGACCGCACTATGGACAAAACTATCAACCGTATGGGTACGTGTATCAACAAACCGCTTACTCTTCCAATTATGGATTTGTAGCGCCTCATAATGAAGGCACCCCACATCATAATGCTTCCATGCAACCCTACATGGGTCAAATGGGAGGAGGTTATTATGGCCAAGGCCATGGTATTTATAGCAATCAACCTTACACGAATCAAAACTACCAGGGAGTTTGGAATCGACCGACTCAACCTAAGCTCCCTTTCCTTGCAACTTTGAACTTTCTTGACTTGTCGAGATTGATGAACAATCCTGTGTCTCATAAACCGGCATGGCTGGCTGCACCTAACAAGATTCCTTCAGACATTCCCAAGTTCAAAGGTAAGGCTGGTGAAGATCCTGGTGAGCAGGTCACCACTTTCCACCTTTGGCCCTCTTCCAATTTCTTACATGATGATTCCATTCGTTTGAGGCTATTTCAACGCACCCTAACGGGTCCTACAGCGAAATGGTAGATACAGTTACTGGGGGGGGATTATGTTACATTTGATGATCTTGCGCTGACTTTCCCTCATCATTTCTAGCTACCCGTACGTTACGACGTTGGTACCGAACTCTTATCAACCTTCCAGCAAGATAAATACACACACATTTCGGATCATATTCAAGAGTGGCATAGACAAAAACAGTTAATCAACGCTTTTATACCACTAGAGTTTCTTCTTGAGTGGTTCCTCAAATCTTTATTACCTTACATAGAGAAGGATGTTTCGACATCCGTAGTTCAAAACAAGGAACATGCTATTTTTAGGGCACAAGAGTTGGATTTGATCTATGCTCAATCCGGACTTTTGTATGAGATTATACCCAATTCTCCTAGGTCCAATTTCGACCCCAAGGTCAAGACTGAGCCACATGCCAATGGTATTGTGGGCTGTACAAGTACCAAACCTGCGGAATCGGTTGTGAAACAAGTGAGCCAATTGTCAATTAACCAGTCTGCGTCGAGACAAGCTACGGCTTCGTCTCAATCTACCCAATCGACGAATGTACTTTCTATGCAAACGTCGAACCCGAAAGGCAACCAGTATCCTGGAAGGAATAAGAAAAAAGAAAAAATAATTGTAAGGGTGGGAACAAGAACGAAAATGATAATAATAATGACAAGAACACTAATGCTGGGGGGGACAAGCAGAATAAATGTAAGGTGAAGTTTCCTTGCAAATTGTGTAAGGAGGACCATCTCACTCACTTGTGCCCTCATATGGAATATGCCTCGAGGTTCATAGCACAGGGCCCAGCTGTGTTAAATAATCCTTTACCCAACAATCAAAATATGAACTCGAGGACCATTGATCCTAGTTGTGCATTGGGTGGAAATCAAAACCCCCTGGAGGCCGCTAGTGGTCATGGATGCATCAACATGATGAGTGCTACTAAGGTTGTGACCTATATGAAAGACTATGGTTCGTCACAACCAGACCTTGGGAAAGAACCTTCCCCATCCGAGAGCCCTTTGCGAATTGAAAAGCCTATGGATAAACCTGAAGCTCCACCTCGCATTCCTAAGGGAGTCTTAAAGCATTTAGGGCACAATCCTAATGCTCGAGCAGCCCATAACTATTCAATTGTCGAGGATTTGTGCCAGACTCCTTGTGCAATGTCCGCGTTAGAAGTGCTTCAGAGTTGTCATCCGCAGAGGAAAGCTTTGTTATCTGCTCTTAGGGTCAGTTATGATAAATCTTCCACTATGATTAAATTTGAAACCATGGGAGTACAACCTCGCTTTCCTTACTACGTGTCTCTTTTGATTCATGTAGAGTATCTTAACAAGACCGTCAAGTGCACTATCATTGATGAAGGCGCTGCCACTTCCGTGATGTATTAGTCTTTTTGGAAGGGCTTAGGTTCTCCCGAGTTGTCTCAATCTGCTACTATGTTGATAGCTTTCGATGGTAGATCATTTTGGCCACATGGAATTATTCCTTCCTTAAAATTCCAATTGGGAGGGAAGACCGTCGCGATCGAGGTCGAGGTGGTTGATGCGCCCCTTGACTACAATCTTTTGCTGGGTCGAAATTGGATGTATAGTATGCAAGCCGTAGCTTCTTCCCTCTTTCGAGTAATATGATTTCTGTTTAATGGGAAGATTGTTATGATTGATCAAACGTCATTCCAAAATCTGAGTGTCAATGTATCATCGAGAGCTTCTATCTTGATTATCGATCATTCTCAGCCGGCAACTAGGAGTGTGGGTGTAGGTATGTATCCTTCTCTTATGGGAACCTTTAATTGTCCTGCTCCCATTTTTATGATGGGGTCTAGTTTTGGTGGGGCTTCATCCTCGTTGAATTTGGTGTCTTTTCTCACTACCCATATGGAAGATCCTTGGATTCTTCCTTCACTGAGTACTTCGAGTGTGCCCACTGAGACTGACGTGCCGTTGCCTGCAACGATGGTGGCTTATCAAGCGAATCTTTATCAGGTTGCAGATCCTAGTCTTTCCTCTTCACGGATAGAGGAGGAGGACCCATTTGTGCCATTGACATCGGAATTAGAGTCATCTCACTCACATGATTTCCTCGATGATGTTTTTCCATCGGATGAAGCTATCCTTGAGGCCATGTTGGGAGTTGAGCAACCTTGGGAGGAATGGCATCATCGATTATATTTTCTTCCTAAGGTTGATCATATGGAGTGTGATGACTTTAGGGATATTATTAGCGAGAATATTGGTATCCCCGTGGTTCCATTAAGCTCTCATGGTCCGATGGCTGATGGAAACATGGCTAATGTGTCACCAACTATTCCTATCAATATTTCTCGTGATCCTCGCAAGGTTGAGAATGTCTACATTGGGGCGAATTGTTCCCCTGATGAGATGAAGGAATATACTGTGTTGTTTAAAGAGTTTCGTGACATATTTGCGTGGTCATACGATGAGATGCCAGGTATCGACCCTCGTATTGTCGAACATGAGATCAAAACCTATCCGGATGCAAAGCCGGTTCGACAACGTTTGTGTGCTGTGAATCCTAGAAAAGCACCCGCCATTAAGGCTGAGATAGAGAAAATTTTGAAAGCTAGTTTTATCTATCCCATTCCCTTGATGGAGTGGGTTTCAAACCCAATTCCGGTGGATAAGGAGTAGGGAGCGATCCATATATGGATTGATTTCCGTGACTTAAATCGTGCATGTCCTAAGGATAAATTCCCCACACCATTTATTGATTAGATTTTGGATGAGTGTGGTGGGAGTGAGGTATTTTCCTTTATGGACAATTTTTCCTGATATAATTAGATTTAGATTAATCCTGAGGATCAACATACTACCGCATTTATTTTTCCTTGGGGTACTTTTGCATATTGGAGGATGCCTTTCAACCTTCAAAATGCCAGAGCTACATTTCAGCGGGCTACGAACTTAATTTTTCATGATCTCAAAACGATTATCGAAGTATATTTGGATGATCTTGATGCTCACTCTCGTTTGAGAGTGTGTCATCCATATCATTTGAGATTAGTATTCGGAAGATGCCATCATTACCAAATTCGTTTAAATCCTCATAAGTGCATCTTTTGTGTGACTGTTGGTCCCTTGCTAGGGTTCATCATGTCCAAGGAGGGTATAAGGGTCGATCCCTTAAAGGTTGAGGCAATACTTCAATTGTCTGCCCTGCGTAATATTAGACATCTTCAGTGTTTGCAAGGCATGTCGAACTTCTTGCGGAGATTCGTGGTTAATTTTTCCAATTTGACTAAAGGCTTTATGCGTCTTTTGAAGAAGGACACTCCTTTTTACTTGGATGAGCGAGCCCAGGATTCCTTTGATGCTCTTAAGCGATCCTTAGCAAAGGCCCCTGTGCTTAGTTTACCCGACTATAGCCGTGATTTCTTGATTTATGTGGTCGCGTCCATGGAGACGATTGGTATGGTTGTGGTTCAGGAGGATGAGGAGCTCCATGAGCATGTCATATATTATTTGAGCTGAAACCTTATAGATACAAAACTTTGCTATTCCCATGTGGAGAAGCTAGCCTTGGCTACCGTTCATGTGGTTCAACGTTTGAGACACTACATTCTCCTTCTCCAAACCTTGGTCGTAGCTCATATCAATCCATTTCAATTCATCCTCACTAGAAGGATGATTGGGGGAAAATACAATAAGTAGATTGTCATTTTGCAAGAATTTGATCTCGAGTTCGTTTTGGTGAAATCGAAGAAATATTTGATCTTTGTAGAGCTCATTTCTGATTTTCCAAGTTTGGAGGAGGAGGAAGTTTATGAGGATACGTTTTTCGATGAGCATATTTTCCTTATCTCAACCTTGGACCCGTGGTATGAGGATATCATTGTATATTTGCAAACATTGAAGGTCCCTACTCACCTTTCATGGGATGAGCAATGATGATTACGTCAGGTGTCTAAGAACTACCTTATAGTGGATAACACTTTGTACCACTGTGGGGTAGATTCAATTTTGCGTCGTTGTTTAACCCATGATGAGGCTGAAGTTGCGTTGAATGATTGCCACAGAGGGGCATGTGGTGGCCATTTATCTGGGCTTTCTACAGCCCAAAAAATCTTGAGCGCAGGATATTTTTGGCCGTCCATCTTCAAAGATTGCATTAATGCAGTCAAGAAGTGCCACCCTTGCCAGGTGTTTGCACGCAATATGCGCTCGTATCCAGCCTTGTTACATCCTATTGTCACCATCGGTCCCTTCACCAAGTGGGGGCTTGACATTATGGATTGTAACCTAGCTTCGGCTGGGGGGCATCATCACATTATAGTGGCTGTCGATTATTTCACTAAATGGGTAGAGGATATGCCCACAATTCAATCCAATGGTGAGATAACTGTGCATTTCGTGTTCAACTAGATTATCACCTAGTTTGGAATACCGAAAGAGCTTGTCACTGACCATGGTAGGAAATTTCAGAATAAAATGATGGAAGAGTTGGCTTCGAAGTTAGGGTATAAGCAAGAACATTCATCTTCTTATTACCCTCAGGCGAATGGACAGGTTGAAGCAGTGAATAAATCACTTAAGTCTATTCTCCCATGAACCATCACACGAAGCAAGAAAAATTGGCATATTATGTTGTATCCTTCTTTGTGGGCCTATAGAACCACAGTTAAGACTGCCACTGGTTTCTCTCCATATTAGCTTGTGCATGGGGTTGAGTCAGATTTACTGGTTGAATGCGAAATCCCTTCTCTGAAGCTAGCTATAGATATTTTACCGGACACTTCTACATTGGAAAAGTGTTTGGTCCACTTAGAGCAGCTTGATGAGCAAATCTTAGATGCCTTAGTGGCTTTAGAGGTTAGCAAGCGTCGCGTCAAGGTCCAGTATGATAAGTCTGTTCGTCCAAGGAGATTTAATGAAGGTGACTTGGTCCTTTTGTGGGATCAAGCTAAGGAACCCTTGTGGGCAGGGAAATTTAATCCCATGTGGCATGGTCCTTACATGGTTAAACGAGTCTTAGAGAAAGGCACTTATGAGCTGGTTGATTATGAAGGGACAACCTTGGTGGAGACTAGAAATGGGCTCTATCTCAAAAAATTACTATTCATGATCTTCAGCCAGGGCTGATTGTTGTACATTATTGTATAGTTTTTGCATTGCATAGTTAGGTTGTCTTATGGTGATCGAGTTTGTTGATTAGCTTTCATTTCCATTTACATAGGATTCACTGATGGTGCTAGCCGGCACACTCAAAACTCAGCTTCGGCTTCTTGAGTGATTTATGCTCCTACGGGTCAAGTATTATCTTCAGGAGGCATATCTTTACGGCCTTCTTCAAACAATGCTGTTGAATATACTGCCGCTATTGAGTTATTGCATGATGCCATTTCACATGGTGTTCATTCTCTTGAGGTACGTCTTGATTGGAAGTTAGTGGTTTCACATATTAATGGCTTGTATCGTATTAGGGATCTGACATTATTACGAATATTCTTACATGTGAGATTGCTAGAACGACAATTTGAGAATATAACATACATTCATGTTCCAAGAGTTTTTAATCAAGTTGTTGACTCATATGCTAACTATGTGTTAGAATGACATTTGTTTCATAGACCATAAGAATATCACAAACATACATTTTACACACATGCAAATATAAACAAAATCGATCATCATAAAAAATTTTCATTAATATCCAAAAAGTGACGTCATAATACACAAGTGTCATATACAAAATTGGGGCTTCTGAGCCACCGGCATATAATACACGGTCATACAAAAATAAATACACTCAAGTCTCTAAGCCTGAGGAGGAGGGGGGTTATGATCATGATATAGCACTATGGGGGTTTCATGTTGCTCAATAGCGTCGTGCTCTAGTCATACACTGTAGGTCTCATACACTCCACCGAATAGAACATAAGTGGATGCGAGTCCTTATGGAGTGAAGCTAACCCTACAATTCTGCCTAATGCCAAAAGTATGGCCTTCAGTCCCATAATCTGGATAGAGTTTGTCAGGATTTGACTCCCAACTGTTTCCGTCTCCGAAAATTTGTACACAGCTATGTACTCATCAATAGTCAACCCACCTCCTGTCCCACAAGATCGAAGATTCACCATCTCTCCTCACTGGGACAAACCAGTGATAACGTATATGCCCTCAACCTCAATGCTGAGCGACATCCCGTCAATCTGAAATGTCTAAGATTCTGGATCCCAGTAATATACCAATAGCTAGAGTAGTCTTGGTTTGGCCCTCAGGCTGTTAAGACACCAAAACTTGTAGAAACCAAATGCCCGTAATGCTTGTTGGGCCATAAGATCACCTTGCATGGCCTCCTCCACATCACCATGCTTTCCGTCCCTCCACTCTAACACCATCTTGCACAAAAACCGAAGTTTTGATCATTTTTTTCCTTTGAAAACCTTGTTTGCATCCCTATACATGACTGCTTTCAAAACAACCGCGTATGAACATGGGTTTGGGTGCTTTTTCCTCGTATGGCGAGCCCTATATGTGGAAGAAAGCCTGATTTTTGCGTGGGCCGAAACGAACAAATATGGATGGCTTAAAAAATAAATTGGACCATGAAAATTCAAAAAAATTGTATGAAATAGAAAGAGGATGGAATGAGAATCTACCTAGATCAAACGGGGAGAGATTCTACCAGACGATGCTCCCAAAATTCACTTCTGAAGTTCTGAGCTCAAATACACTATGTTGGGTAAAAATTTAAAATGATATGAACATTTTTAAATTTTTTACTATTTATAGAAAAATTTTGAAATTTTTACTCACTTTCTATAGTTTTTGACCATTTTGGACCATTTGAACTAATTTGATGATGTAGGAGTTTGTTTTGAGTGCGGTTTGACCGTGGCTTTGATCCGTTCATGCATACTGTAGGTATGATGTCTAAACTGGCATATAGGTTAGGTTTCACATCTGTTTTCATTTTGCATGACCTTATGACCATTTCATTTTAACCTTAGGTACGAACCCATTCCATCTTGTCACAGAACCTTCTTACTGCTTTTAGAAGTGACATGTTGTGAATGGTAGAGCTTTACCATACATGGGTACCCTAGTTAGATCCTGTTTTGCATTTGGTTTCCATGCCAACATTGCTCCTTTAGGGTGTGGGAGTCCTTTGTATAGTACCGCCATGACTTTGAGCAAGAGCTTCATACTCCTCTTGACCTTTATGCTGGCCTTTTCCCCAGGACTCCCTTGTATATGTCAAGTTGTAATTGCATTATCATGAGTTTTGCTTGCCTTTTTGAGCCTTATGCCAGCTTCCCTGACTCTAGTTATCAGCCATATAGCCCGAGCTTGTCTCATGTCTAGCCAAGTAGAGCCATTTTATATATCTTTTGCAACTTGATTCCCCATTTCTTACCAGGAGGGGACTTTCCCCTGAGTGTTGTTATCCTGCACATGTTTCCTTGCATTGAACATAGGTGTGTTCCACTGCTTGGAACTAGTTTTTTTTCCCCTTGACACTCGTCTCCTCCTAGATTTGTAACTATAAAGCACTTTTATTTCTTTTCAAGATTTTCAAAATATCTGAAAAAGTCCAAAAAAAAAACCAAAAAGTTGAATAGGAAAATATGTTATCTTTGGCAGCATTCGAGTCGTGTCACCTTCTAACAGAGCACTGTATATCACATCTCGCCATCGACATTTTTGGGAATACATCAATGTCCCCTCATCGATGGATTCTTCCAAGTCTTCGAACTCAACACATTTATTCGCTTTGGTTAGATTGTACTCTAGTAGTTTGATTCCCATTTTCATTATCGGTGGGTGATCTCTTGTTTGTGAACGATATACATCAATGACCGGTAATCAGATGATGAACTACTATGTTCGACCTCGACACCTCTATTCACATAGTAGGACATGTACTCGTAGCAATTTTTGTAGAAGACTTTCCATATTGGTGGCATTCCTTATATGCTACCTCCTTGATCGTGCCAGTGTTCATGAGGTTTCAACTCTCGTGACTTGATTCCAGTGTATGTCAGATATCTTCAGCCATTATGGAGATTGTGATCCATGGTATATCTTCAGCTTTCATGGAGATCTTGGTCCTTTGTATATCTTCATCATGAGGATTCTAATCTATTGTATATTGTACGTGGCGATGACCACACATGTCACAGTTTGTATATCATGCCTATTCATAGCCATTGTACTCTTATGTATCCAGGACTGCTATATTTATTTGTAGTCATATACAGAGTTTGATTATTGTATTATACTGTTGGATGGTTGGTTCTTCCACCCGGTTCTTCATCACTCCACTTCTGGGATGGATTTGTAATGTATTTCGGCCATCATGTTATCCCTTTGACCTCACACATTAGGGGGCATCTATTATAGTTGATTTTACCACACATGGTTGATCACACTTTTATGGCCTTCACTATCCCTCTACAGACACTTGGGACCCCATGGAATATTTTTATACCTTTGATGTTTCCAAGATCATCCCTAAAAACACTCATTATTTGCTATACACGACCTTTAATCCATTTCTCGCGTATATACGCGGATAATACCCCGCGTACATCGGGATGTATACAAAAGGCCAAATATTTTTGGAGTTTTCCTTGATGTGGATTCGAGTCACTTGTCTCTTGGCCTTCCATATTCCTCAAGATCGTTTGGATTTGACCTTCCATTAACCCATTGAAGCACTATATAAGGAACCCACTGGATACATTGAAGAGGAGGAATTGAAGAGCAAGAAAACTATCGTCCATTGTTTCCGTAGCTTGCTTATACTTGAGTCTGTATCCCTTTGTCCCTTGGAGCACTTTGTGTTTTTCCCAAGCTTGTATTTTCTTGTGAGCTTTCTATCAAGAGATGGAGGATTGAGGTGGTGGAGGCCCAAGTGGAGGACTCAGTTTCTCTTGTTCGCAGACGTGCCAACAGAGGTTGTCACTTGTGTAATCTTGGGTTTATTTAATAGAAATATCTTTTCCTGTCCAATGATGTGCATTTAAATGAATATTAAATCCATGGATGTGTTTAATTGCTTATGTATCATTAATTATATATGTTAGAGTAGGCCTAACACTATATCATATAGCATTCTTTCCTTGTTTACTGTTGTTCAGAGTAAATTGCTAACGCAACGGGGATTGAAAAAAGTTCATCGGGGATCTACTAGAACCGTCCGGAATAAGGTATGTTTCGAGATCCTTTAGTGTTAGATGTTGAATTTCTCTTGCATATGGGGAAGGGATTGATTTCTACGGTTTCTCTGTCTGTTGTGGTACACCCCAAGCCATAGGAAGTTTTCTCTGTAACAGAATTGGCGACTCCCCTGGGGAGGTTCCTAGTTGTTTTTATTTGGGGATTTTCGGCATTCAATGTACTTTTATTGCTCTGGTTTTTCTGTTTCTGTGTTGGGTTTGGGGGCATGATTACCCAGTAATATCCCAGAGAAGTAAATTTTGTCTCAGTTTGTCCATTTACCTTATTTTTCTATCTTTTTCTTCCTATACGCGGGTTTTGCTTTCACAGTCGCGTATACACGCGGGGTTTCCTGGAAAAATTGCGTATGTATGCAAGTTTACTGAGAACAGTCGCGTATGCCCTGATTTTTTTCTTTTTGGGGAATATTAAGTGTTGTTGGGTGAGTTTGGGTGATTGCTGAGTCTTCTTTGTTGCTTCTGGAGTCTGTATCTCCCCTCTGTTTTTTACTAGAGACTCTTTTTGAGTTAATTGTTGAAAAAAGGTTCTTGTCATTTCATTTTCTATTTTTTGTTTTGGGATTAGTGCATTAGGTCTCTTTTACCTTGGTGCTTTGCTTGGCTGTTGTTTGTGAGTTCTTACAGAGTGTGAGGGTTGTAGAGTCACACTTTTGCTTTTTATCTCATTTAATTCAAAAATACAAAAACATTTTTCTTTTTTACATTGTGCATTTAGCATGGTACTTGCATTAGGTTTGCTTGGTGAATATTAGTCAGATTTTCATATAGGAAATGATTGCATATACATTTGAAGGAAAAATTTTGCACATCACGTACTAGCATACCCTGTTTTTCATTCGACACAGTGCATTTGCATTGATTGTTAGGTGTGCTTTTTACTTCTTGTTGCATCATAACATCATTAGTTGCACGACCATTTACCCTTTGATTAATAAAGACAATTAAAATCAACGCATAATAAAATGAATTACGCTCTTTTCTTTTTTAGGGTGCACCAACAAGACTAGGTTTTAGGGTCTTGGAATAGTTCATTGTGAGTCCATTCTCCAAGACCACTAAACAAAAAATTTAGGTGTTTGTCCAGGTGAGAGTGTGAAATATTTTATATAATTAGTGTTCTCAGGATCCTCCTATTACAAGGGAGTTAAGCACGAGGGAGTGTGAGCGGTTATGATTGGGATGATCCCTGGTTGTAACTAAGTAGCACCAAAGATATTTCTAGGATTGTATTCGTATCTGGGGGCTCTTTCAAGAGTTTCGGGCTTTGCTACCCTGACCATACGGTTAAGCCTGCCTGTGACTATTTGGCTGAGCATTAATTATAAAGAGGTGACCTTAGTTTCCTTACCTAGGTTATCGAGGGGGTATTTGCAGAGGTTATTCTGTAGGTGTCCTGGCCAGGTAGGAGTCGGACAACACAGTCGCTATATGCATTGAAGCTGAGGGCCACTATAATTGGTTATGAACCTCCACTTGTTGTGTATGGCAGTCTCAAGCCTCTCCTAGGTGAGACTTACCTGCTTCATTCGGGAGCTCACATATTCAGGAGCTCACATATCGTAGGTGATGGAGGCCCATGTGGAGGAATCAGTTTCTCCGGTTCGCAAATGTGTTGACAGAGGTTGTCACTTGTGTAATCTCTGGTTTATTTAATAGAAATATCTTTTCCTATCCAATGATGTGCATTTAAATGAATAATAAATCCATGGATGTGTGTAATTGCTTATGTATCATTGATTATATATGTTAGAGTAGGCCTAACACTATATCATATAACATGCTTGCCTTGTTTACTGTTGTTGAGAGTAAATTTCTAACGCAAGCGGGATTGGAAAAAGCTCAATGGGGATCTACTACAACCATATGGAATAAGGTATTTTTCGATATCCTTTAGTGTTAGATGTTGTATTTCTCTTGCATATGGGGAAGGGATTGATTTCTGTGGTTTCTCTGTCTGATGTGGTACACCCCAAGCCATTGGAAGTTTTCTCCGTAACAATATCCTAGAGATACTTTATGAGGAGAGTTATTTTCTTCAAGTCTTGATAGGTTTTTCTTTTGTCTTGTCATGTGATTTGAAGCACCACTATCAATAAGCCAAGTGTCCTCTCCAGGTGTTATAGATCCAGAGAGTGCAAAGAATAGTACATACTCTTCTGCATGCTCTTCTCTTGCTTGCTTTCCTGGATGTCCTTCCTCTTCTTCTTCTTCATCCTCTTATTCAACTAGATGAGCATGATGTCTTTTTGTTGTTGTTGATCCTTTCCTTATATTCTTGTCTCTTCATAGGACATTTTTTGGCAATGTTTCCTATCTTATCAGAATGAAAACATTGAAATCCGGAGTAGTCCTTACTTGGAGGAATTTCTCTTGTTCTTTGGATTCTTCTGGGAGGTTGAGACTGCTTGTGGTTTCTCTTCTTGAAGTTAGGTTGACTTATTCTTTTGGTATGAGTGGCTAGGGCTTGATCATATTCCTTCAGTAGAGCTTCTCTTTTTGCCACTCTAGTATCCTCTTGAATACAATCTTCCCATACAACATCAAACTTCAAGCTTTCCTTCCTAGCACACATCATCTGGATGAATGACTCCCAGTGTCTAGTGAGACCATTGAGGGTAGTCATAACCAACTCATCTTCATCAAGTTTGTCTCCAATGGCTTCTAGCTGTTCCTTGAACTTGGAAACCCTTGTGAAGTAGTCCTGGATGGATTCTCCATGACTCATCTTGGTGCTCTTTAGTTGAGCTCGTAGATTCATCTTTCTGTTGATGTTTCTTCCTTCATACATTCTTGATAAGGAATCATACATTTCTTTCAGAGTCTTCTTGGATGACACTTAAGGGATCGAGTGATCCTTGATAGAGTCAGCAATAATCCTTTGTTCCCTAATCATATCCTTCTTGTGCTTCCCCTTAGCTTCAGCTTCTTCAGATTCTGCAACTTCATCTTTGATATACTGATCAAGATCATTCTCTTGGAGAATTAGGCCAATCCTATATTTCCATGATAAAAAATTCTCTATGCCTTCCAGTTTGTCCTTAAGCTTAGTACTTGGGGCCATCTTGTCAAAAATTCACAAAAATTGAAATTCTGCGGAATGAGAAACTGAACTTACCAGGAGATGAGCTTTACTGAGGCGAGTTGAATGGTGTGCTTGGTTTTTGGAGATATCAAGTCTTCACCTTTCAAATCTGACTTGTGAGATTCAGCACTGCAGCTTCTAGCAGTTTTCTGGTGCATATGTCAAACTAGGGTTTGACTTTTCAGGAGATATACTCCTCCAAAAACTTCGATCCCTGGCTTAGAAGATGTTCTTTGGGAGGGCACAACTTTCCATGCAAGCAGTTTTCCAAAACTCAATTTTTTCCCTGAAACCCTAATTTCTTGTTGGGGGGAGAGAGAGGGATTTTTCTCTTGTGAAAGCTGTCCTATTCAAGTTAGCTCTGATACCATGTTAGAATTCCATATGCTAAGTTAGATTATTGGAATTTAATTTCAATTTCATAAAAGCATATGGATAGGATCACTAAAAGAAACAGTATCACAAGAACAATACAGATTTATCTTGGGAAAACCCTAATTGGAAAAACCCAGCAAAAGCTTCCTCAATATAGATGCCCCAAAAGATAAAAGGTAAAACCCAAAACCATCCCTCCTCCTTCTCCAAGAGAAACTCTCTCTCTCTCTCTCTCTCTCTCTCTCTCTCTCTCTCTCTTATGCGCTACACAACTGAGTGTGTGTGTCTCAAATGAGAGGCACCTCACTCTATTTATATTCTTTCGTTCACTTGACATTTAACCTAGTTATGTAGGATCGAGTAAACTTAACTCAGTTATGTAGGCTCGAGTAGACATAATTGGGATAAATTAATATAATAATATATTCTGGAGGGTACTAATGACCTGAATTACAATGAAGGGGACTTCCTCATGACTCTTAGTAATTCTCCCGATAGGAACATTGGGGTACAAAGAAATACAATGATTCTCCCGATAGGAACATCAGGGACCAATAAAATACATGTAGAATATTCTTCGAAGTTACAATAATTCAATAATGATTCCATACAAGTAGTACATGTGTGGATGATAGACAAGGCATCAATCCATTTTCGAAAAGATTGGGTAGCATGTGTGTGGTCTTGATGTTCAAGATTACCTTTTGTTTGTCCTTTTCCCTTCTATTCAACATATTTTTTTTTGAGTTTCTCATTTTGTTGGACCTTAGATTCAGTCCATCTATCTCTTCTCCTCTCGTTGATTTCTATGGCATGGATTGTGCATCGCTCACACTCTATAGAAGGTATGTTTGCTAGACCTATTAGAATGTGTTGTTTAAATGTAGTAGGTAACACTAGTGAGGCTGTGATTCTTTCAGATGTGGTGTATGTTGGTATTGCTTGAACTACGCAGGAAAGATCTTGAGGATGGAAATAATTCGGTATGAATTTTGTTATGCTATTTGAAGTTACTTGCAAGGAAAAATGTGAATGGTTTGTTAGCAATTTTTTATCTCAGTTTGTATTGCATATGATTTGAACAAAACAAAAATTGAATATTGTAATATGATTTAATAGAAAATGGGAATGGAAAAAGACTTTATTATATTAAACATAGTGAGAAAGAAACATTTTTTTTTTGCAATTGTTGCAGTAAGACAATGCTTAATTATCCAGGCACTATTTCAGGGATTTGCATGTGTTATTCTGGATTTTTTATGCAATCCATTTTGGCACATGCAATTACAATGTTTTTGATTTGTTTCTCATTGGAAAATTCTTCTTCATGTACTGCTAGTTTGAATAGGTAAGTGTTGAAGAATAATTTTGCAAATATGTTTGTGGTCTGTTCAGTCTTTCCTTCATAGACATATTCATAGAGTTGTAAAGAAGGTACACCAATATTTGTTCTACAACATCCTGGAATGCAATTACATTATCTTTATTTGTATTGTATTCAATGTTGAACTAGAAAATGTACATGTATTCACATTCATACACTTATTGGTTGCATCTCTTGCAATGCCAAATACCTTCTTCAATAGGTGTTAGTTTTTTTTGCATTGTCGGTCCTTAAGAGATAGTTGACATGCAACATACCAACAATTGTCTATATCCATAGAAGCAATGGTTGCTTTTACTAAAATATATGCAGGTTCTGGACCTGTACCTATATCTTCATTTTTAATGGCAGACAATTTCTTTTGTATGGAATGATGTCCTCCTGCAGCACCATGAGCAGACAATGAGTGGAATTGAATGCTTGTTTGTGGTATTTCAAAACAAGTTCGTAGATCTTCAGTTTCTTTGATGTCAAGATTGATGAAAATTTGGGATGAGAATGTTGTAGTTATTGATATTTTACTGAAGTTTGTTACTTTTCCAGCCTTAATAGCAATGTTTGGAAAACTATTTGTTATGCTATGGTGTTCTAGATTAAATTTTTTGCACATGACACCCGATAATGTAACTTCTATAGTGTAGATGACATGTTCGTTAGTTGAAGGTTTCTCTCAGTGCATATCGGTTCCATTTTTCCTCATGATAGCTTGTAAAGGACTTATGGATGTAGCTACTCCAATGATATATACTACGGAGTTGTTGATTAAAGTTGGTAGTTCATTAATAGGAGTGAATGAGAAATTATGTTGTGGTATGGATGGTTCATCCTCTAAGAAAGGTTCTATGGTTGAGGTATTTCCTAGACTTATTACCCAATCATTTTTTAAGTGATTGAATTCTTCCTTTGAAGGCTTAATGGATCCTTTTGAAATGATGTAAATTTTTCCAGCGTCTATGCAAGGATGGAAGTTGATTTCTTGGATGTTGAAGCATGTGCTGTGGATCTCACTATTTTCAATGTCATTAACATCAAATCCAAAACATGTCCTGGTCCCCTAGAATTGTTGAAGCTATGAAGGTCGTGTTTTGAGATTACCCTAACTTTTAGTGTCCATTCTCGCATGTATGGGTGCAATGCTTTAATAGGAGTTATTTCTAGTGTTTGTTTTGATGGAGTACTTAAATATTTGTTTGACATTGGATTACCAATAATGGTTGATGTCAAATCCTTCACTTGTACTTCATGGACTATAAAAATCCCGCGACACATATACAATAAATTTATAGTTAGCATTGAGTTTATTATGAAAAAAGTGGATAGTGTAAAATGGAAGTAATATGTGTAAAATTAGTGCCAACCAATGGTAGGTTCATATCATACTTTGTATTTTGGATAGATTTACATTTGAACTTGTTGATTTCAACCAAAGATCCAATTTCAACTTGAGATGGTGTGAATAATGAGCTGAGAGTTGACCCAAACAAGCTTTATATAAGTTGTTGCATCAGACAAGTGTACAGAGTGACAATCTTTTGAAGTTAGGCTGAAGTCCAATATTTGTAGAATAGGATTTTGAACAACCTCTCCATTCTGGATCTTTGTAATACAATTTGATGTTACCATTGGTGCCATAACTTGAAATTGGTTGTCTATGGAAAATGATCCCAAGAGAACCGAAAATATGTTTGACAAATATTTCTTTCAACGTGTTTTCATATTTTAATTAAGAATGTCATACAATAAGAAATGAAATGTTTGAGTATTAGAGTATGCATTCTAATGTGAAGAGCATAGTCATTGTAAAGCATTTGATAACAAATAAAATTGAACTTAAAGTAAAAGTAATATCCTGCATTGAACATTGGTTATCTGTTGAAGACATTGAATATTTAATATGTTAAAATAAGGTCAAAGAATAGATATATTTCTATACAAGTTGGAATGTAAATGTACATATAATGTAGATAAGTAATTTGATGGAAAACTATCTATGACGTTGCTTGAAAAATAAATATTTGACATGTAAGGTAACATTGGTTATTTGTTCCTCGGATGTGGGTGCCAGCGATGCAGCCACTCGACGCGCCATGCCTCGGTCCATGTACCCCCCTGTGTGGTAGTCAACATGTAATCTACATGTCCGTCAACTCTGCCAGCCCACCTCCTCGATGTTCTTCTCGCGTGCGAGAGGATTAATAGGTCATTTCCACACACGCGAAGTAGGGTGGCGACACATTGTCCTCCTCTAGAGATTTGATGGAAATACATAGGTCTTCAATGCGAGTTGGTACAGGGTCTAGTTAGGCGGGGGTCTTGAACCACTTCGCCATGGTTTATTGATTCATTTTTTTTGCTGGGATCGACTTTGCTCTATGTAAATTTGGGTCTCCTCTGTGTTTTGAGGTCTGGTCTTAGCCTCAAGGTGGTGCATTCATGATTTTGTTGGGCTCCTCTCAAAGGTTTTTTAAGGTTGCATATTAGTGACCTCTTCTCTGGTTCCAGTGACGGTCAAAACATCCACCACCCCGCTCTCCTTCCGCACATCAGTTGGACCTCTTTGTTGAGCTTGTGGCTGACAAATATGTTGAGGAAAAGGATAACGCCTCATCATGCTAGCAAGGGTAGGGGAAAATCCTAGTGCAGGTTTAGCCTGCAAGTTTTAGAGGTATATGAAATCCACATCTCCCAATCGGTACGCATCCTCATTGAAGATTGGGAGGGGAGGGTCCTTAACCAGTGGTTCACTTCTAGGCAAGGTGGTAGCCAAATTAACTATTACTGGCTCGTCAAAAATATGTTGTGCAATCTCGTGGAAGACATGTTAAGTAATTGGTCGGCTACGTATGATACGGTTCTAGTTGTGAAAGCTAAAATGGTGGAAATGGACACTCAGGTTACAACATTGGACAAAACATTTTCTTGGAACTGCATGCTTGGTAAAGCTAGTCATGTTGGTTGTTGGGCACCATTTTGATTTCTTTTTGCCACCTAGATACCTTGAATTTCCATTCATAAAACCTTCATATTGATTAGAAAAGCTTTAAAGTCCACCCATGAACCTTGGTTAAGAGGTATAATGTCATTGCTTTCTAATAAATTGAGTTTTGAGACTTTTAAAGCATTTTAACTAAGATTTTTATTCAGATTATGGGATGTGCTAACTTCTCGTATTATCTTCAAAGTTGAGCATTTGCAGGACAACTAGGCAGGAACTGGAAGATGGAGGGAATATCCTTAGTGTCCAAGGATGGATGAATTTCCAACGGATAGCTGATATGGATCTCACAGGTGTCAAGTCAACCGCAGTCAAAGGCGACCACCTGTGCTACCACTCAGCACAAAAGAAGGGCAGCTCTAATTTTGTTGAGTCTCACAGATCTGATAGAGGATCTTGATGTCTATGTTCATTAATTAGTTTCCAAGATTATAGCATTTCCATTTTTCTTTCAAATTTGTATAAGTACTTCACAAAACAATGAAGAAATCATCACGATTTTGGGAAGAACGCATATTGCTTCTGAACTGCGTGGTTTTTACTGTGTAATCAATTTATGGTGAATACATTTAGAGTTTAAGTTTTGTAAATCTTCAATTGTGTGTGGAACGAGGCACTAGAGGGCCCCCATTGTAGAGTTCGCACACCCTTACATTGCCAGCGAATGCGATTTGGATGTTTGCAGTGATTTTATTTGATGCAAGCAATTTAGATTGTGCCATTGGTATGTGTTAATTCCTATAGTATTCAGTTTATTATTGCAGAACGAATTCAGCTAGTTTTTAATCAATTTTATAAAAAGCTCTGTTATCTCATTTGAATAGTTCAGGCTACGATTTCATTGTGCTGCACATCACTTTGCATTTTTTTGTATAAGCTCTGTTCTTTTATTGGTTAAATACGGAAGGGATGGTTCAGACCACGATTTCTATATGCTATATATCACTGCTTATTCGATGATGAAGTGTTAAAGAACAATTATAAATTATGAACACTTTCCTGTAAGGGAATTTAATTGATAACTGTTCATTCAGCGCTGGAATATTAGGCAGAGCCTTGTAGTCTGTATCTTAGGATTAGAGTTGTTGTTTGATTGTTTTTATTATCTCAGTACTTTCACAAATAGATTGCTTTCATATATAGATCACTGTGTAATTAAAAAAAACAAATGAAATTGTCCTTGTAAAAGGATTTTTGTATTTTTTAAGTCACAGTATTTTTAATCTGCCAGTAGGTTTATTTCACAGATAACTAGATTACCAGATAAGTCTAGCTCTAAGTCCTAAAACTTGGATATGCCTCTAAGATTACCAACCCGGATTGATATAAATTTAAGGTTTGATTTGCATCAGTAGATCAGAGCCCAACATTTTGGCGCCGTTTCCGGGGAGGCATTGTAGAAGCAGGCTTAGGAACTTTAGTTCTCTGATAAAAACATAAAAATTTCACACAAAAACACAGAATAGGTTTTACTTTTATGTCAAGACTAAGAGACGAGAAAGGAATATTTCTCAAAAACCCCCCAAAAACAAAAGTAACAGGACCTTCTTTTCCAAAATGATTCATCTCAACAGTGGGTACTTCTAAAATGGCTGAGGAAGAAACAACAAAAGGACCAATTGCAGAACAGAGAAGGGAATATGAGAGGATGCTGGAAATAGAAAACAAACGCAGACAAGAGAGAAGAGAAGAAGAAAGGCGACATGAAAGAGAAGAAGAGAGGAGACACGAAAGGGAAGAGGAAAGGAGACAAGAGAGGGATGAAAGAACTGAAGGAGATCAGGAAGCCACTTTTAAATTCCCCATTCTGGACACTAGTATCATCTTAGGGGAAGAGGTAAAAATGAAGAACATTCCACCCTCTGTCTTACCAAACTTCTATGGCCTGACCTCTAAAGATCCTGACTCTTTCCTATTTGAGTTTGATATCTTGTGCCGAACTTATGGATACACTGATGACACCCATAAGCTTCATCTTTTCCCTGCTACCCTTAAAGCAGCTACCTTGAAATGGTTCATGGGATTAGGAGAGCATTCTATTACTAGCTGGGATGAGATGAGGAAGATCTTTCTTCGAAAATATCAGGCTTACTGCAGATCAAAGGATCTCAAAGATGACATCTTTGGAATGACTCAACAGGAAGATGAGAGCTTGGAGGAGTATTTGGAGAGGTTCTCATATAACTTACATAAATCTAAATACAATTCTCTGACACCAGAGATGATTAGAACAATATTTCTGAAAGGAATAAGAGAAGAGTATTTAGATATTTTAAATGTTATGGGCAAAGGTGACATTTCTTACCTTCCTTTTGATGAGATACAAGATTTATGTTAGAAATATTCGAGAGGGAAGGCTAGGACTGGAAAAAGGGACATCATTACCAAAGTAAATAAGTCTGCAAACAGTGGTATTTCTAGGGCTGAACTTGGAAATCTGCTAGAAGATTTCAAGACTGATTTATTGAGCACATTAGGCACACAGGTCGAAGTAGCAAAAACCAAGAAAAGACAAGAACAACAGGACCAGCAAGATCAAGCTTTGTCTATCTTTTGTCCTAAATGTAGAAAGAAACACCCACTTAGAGAATGTCCTTTAAATGCTGTTGAAATTTGT
This sequence comes from Pseudotsuga menziesii, assembly GCA_001517045.1. Taxonomy (NCBI): domain Eukaryota; kingdom Viridiplantae; phylum Streptophyta; class Pinopsida; order Pinales; family Pinaceae; genus Pseudotsuga; species Pseudotsuga menziesii. The sequence goes on from LPNX010718182.1 coordinate 127,117, forward strand.
GGCTTATGTACTTTTAATCATAAAACTGATTACTACCCTAGATTGAAAGAGTTGCAGGCAGCTCGAATGGAGGAGAATCAAAGCATGGAGTCTCTCTACTTTATGGGACAACGAAGACCTTGGCAGCCACGATATTCAGGTATGTATCAAGACCCTATGCAACAATTTCATACAAATTATCAAACTCCTATTCATAATTCATGGAGTGCACCCATGCCTTGGCAAACTTGGTCTCCTCCATTAGCCCAATCTACTCCAAATTGGAGAGGTTATGCTCATGGTAATCAGAGATATCAGCAGGATTATTTTCAACCCTATCAACAACCTTCAGCCTATCCCCAATATCAACAGACTCAAGTCCAAGCCCCATCTTTCCAAGTTCCATCTTTTCAAAAACCCAATATGGTTCCTCAATTGGGTCCACCACCTCAACAGCTTCAATTGCCATCCAATCAGCCTCCACCTCGGCCTACCCAATTGCCAGCTCAGCCAATTCCAAATCCAAATAATAAAACAGACAGACCCATGTATAATGTTGATGAAGGAATAACACTTCCCTACTCAGTCCTTCCACTGCAAAATATCAATTTAAGATCTAGGAAAACCTTACAAAAAGAATCTCCTGTTATCTTAGAAGAACAAACATAAAATGAGAAAACTCCAAAAAAATTAAATACAGAAAAATCTCAGTTAGAAAATCATAATAAAAAAGGAAAAACATTAGTATCATATGAGCCTCCTTTTCCTGAAAGGTTGGTGAAAGAAAAACCTTCAATTTCCTTACCTGATTTTGATGTTTTGAATGAGTTAACAAATGCATATGTCAAAATTCCTTTACTGCAGGCTATAAAGGATATTCCAATTTACACTAAAGCAGTTAAGGAATTATGTCTTAATAAAAGGAAGAAGGATCCATAAAAAATTCATGTGGTAGGCAATCTAGCAGGATTAATGTCTAACACTATTTTCATTTAAAAGTATGTAGATCCTGGGATTCCAATGGTTACAATCACTATTAATAATTTTTCAATTCCAAAAACATTGATCGATTTAGGTGCTGCCATTAATGTTATGACACTTGAAACAATGGAATACCTTCACTTGACAAATCTCAGACCAACTACAACAGTCTTGGAATTAGCTGATAGGTCTAAAATTACACCTGAAGGGGTATTAGAAGATATCATTGTTTCTTTAGACTCCTGGGAGTATCCTGTTGATTTTATCGTGCTACAGCCAAAGTCTAACGTAGGAGGTCACCCTTTGATTCTTGGCAGACCATGGCTGGCAATAGCGGATGCCTTCATAGGGTGTAGGTCAGGAAGTATGCTCATTTCACATGGGATAGAAAGAAAACAAATTGCACTTTACCCTTCTGCCCACAGACCTTCTACATTAGATCAGCTGTCATGGATTAATGAGACTAAAGAACAAGAAGAAGAAGTGATTCAGCCTGTCCTGAGCATCAGTCAGTTCTTTGATTTTCAGGAAGAAAACCATGAAGATTTGTTAGATTATTTTATTGCTGAACCTGATATTTCTGAAGAATTAAGAGATATGCAATATGCTGCAGCCGATCAAGTTTTGGGTTATAATTTTCAGGAAAATTGCACAGTACATTCTCTAGCATTGGCACTTCATAATATCTTTAATGTTCATTCAATCACAGATATGCACAGTAAGACAATTGAAATCAGTCCACGAAAACAGTTGACTATAAGTGCACATCTTACTACATCACAGGAAGCACAATTGATTACACTATTGAATAAACATTCCCATGTGTTTGCTTGGGAGTACACTGATATGCTAGGTATTCATCATGAGACATGCACTCACCATATTTACACAGATGATAAAATTAGACCTCTTAGACAACCGCAACGCAGAATGAATCCTATACTAAAAGAAATAGTCAAAGAGGAGCTGCAGAAGTTGTTAAAAGTAGGGTTTATCTACCCCATCTCCGATAGCCAATGGGTCTCTCCCTTGGTTTCTGTTCCTAAAAAGAATGGTAAATGGTGTATATGTGTGGATTACAGGGAATTAAATAAGGCAACATTAAAAGACTACTTTCCATTGCCTTTCATTGATCAAGTGTTGGATACCCTAGCTGGCAAAGAATACTTTTCATTTTTAGATGGTTTCAGTGGGTATAATCAAATTAGTATTGCAACAGAAGACCAGGACAAGACAACCTTCACATGTCCCTGGGGCACCTATGCCTATAAGGTTTTACCTTTTGGCTTATGTAACGCCCCAGCTACCTTTCAGAGGGCAGTCCTGGCCATCTTTGCAGATTTGATTCATGAGTGTGTTGAAATTTACATGGATGATTTTACTGTGTATGGAAGTACCTTTGAGGATTCCTTGGCAAACCTGGAGAAAATTTTAAAAAGGTGTGTTGACTCAAATCTTTCCCTCAGTAATGAAAAATGTTTTATGATGATGACTGAAGGGATAGTTTTAGGACATCACATTTCTGCATCTTGTATAAAAGTAGATCCTGATAAAATTCAAATTATTGAAAATTTATTTGAACCAACAACTCAAACAGATGTAAGAAGATTTTTAAGGTATGCAGGCTATTATCGTCGATTTATTGCAAATTTCAGTAAGATAGCTCTGCCATTGTTTAAATTGCTTTCCAAGGATGTGAATTTTAATTGGGATACTGATTGTCAATCTGCATTTCAGACACTTAAGGAGAAGCTCTCAACTGCACCCATTTTACGGGGACCAAATTGGACATGACCTTTTCATATTTCTACTGATGCCTCTGCTACTGCAACAGGGGCCTCATTGGGCCAGAAAGAACATACTTTGACTTATGCCATCTATTTTATTAGTAAAAATCTTACACCTGCAGAGTTAAACTATACAGTCAGTGAAAAAGAAATGTTGGCGGTGGTTCATGCTGTAAATAAGTTCCGTCATTACATAACTGGTTATGAAATTTTTGTCCATACAGATCATTCAGCCTTACGATATTTAATGAACAAGTCTATCACTAATGGTCGGATTACTAGATGGTTATTATTAATGCAAGAATTCAACATCACTGTTCTAGATCGACCTGGACGAGAAAATCAAGTGGCAGACTTCTTGTCTCGCTTACACAATACTTGTGAGGTTGTTCCTGTTTTAGATAGTTTTCCTGATGAACACCTGTTTGCAATTTATGATATCACACCTTGGTATGCTGATATTGCCAATTACTTATCATCAGGTCAATTACCACCATCTATGACATCTAAAGAAAAGAAAAAGGTTATTAAACAAAGTGCTAGGCATATATGGGTTAATGGTGACCTCTTTTACACAGGATATGACCTAATTATAAGAAGATGTGTACGATAGGATGAAATCTTAGATATTTTAAAGGCATGTCATGACGAACCGTGTGGTGGCCATTTTGCAGATAAAAGAACAACATACAAGATACTAAATTTGGGGTATTATTGGCCTACTATTTTCAAAGATGCTAAGAGGTATGTTAGAAGTTGTGATACTTGTCAGCGGATGGGACGGCTAGTCCAGTCTGATGAAATGCCACTCCAACCACAGATCCTCATTGAACCTTTTGAAAAGTGGGTCCTTGACTTCATTGGTCCAATTCATCCGCCATCACAAGGGAAGAAGTACATTCTGGTCTGTACAGACTATGTTACTAAATGGGTAGAGGCCAAACCTTTACCAAGAGCCACAGAGCAAACTGTGGTAAACTTTCTGTTTGAGGAAATATTTGTCCGTTTCGGGGTGCCTAGGGAGATTGTAACTGATCAAGGTGCCCAGTTTACCTCCAAACTAGTTCAGGAGATTGCAGAAAAGTACAAGATCAAGCACAGAAAGTCCACCCCTTACCATCCACAAGCAAATGGGCAAGTGGAATCTACAAACAAGACTTTAGAAGGCATCATCACCAAAACTGTTCAGATGCATAGGAAGGATTGGTCAGCTAAGCTTACTGAAGCTTTATGGGCATACCGGATCACTTGGAAAAATAGTACTAGTTTTTCTCCTTACCAGCTTGTCTACGGTAAGCAAGTCCTCCTCCCTATAGAGTTTCAAATTCATACCTTCAAGTTAGCAGCAGATTTGGGCATGGATCTTTCTGAGGCTCAGCAAGAAAGAATACTTCAGTTAAATCAGCTAGATGAGATGAGACAGGTTGCCATAGAACACAATATTCTGATACAACAGCAGAGAGCTCAATGGCATGACAAATTTATCAAAAAGAAGCAATTTCACATCGGTGACTGGGCACTATTGTCTGACTCAAATTTTAAAGACTTCAAAGCCAAATTCACTACTCACTGGCTTGGTCCATATGAGATTGTTGAAGTCTATGACAATGGTTCAGTCAAACTTCAAACC
>LPNX010718186.1:0-11802 GCA_001517045.1 Pseudotsuga menziesii
CAAAACCCCCTATGTAGGTGGATATTAGGCCTAGGATCATACATTTAGTGACACAGGGAACAAGGTTCAAAACCCCTATGTGGGTGCAAATGATACCAAGCATAAATCATAGATGATTTCATTAGGAGACACCCCAAATAGAATGGTATCTTAGCTAAAGGACAAAGGTATGTTTTTATAAGAGAAAATTCTAAAGGAAAATAAATTGCAGCACACTGATCTTGAAAAGTATGAGAAACTATTCTACTCCTCTCTATCCCCATAGATCTTTGACATTTCTTCTGTCTATTCCTTCTGAAACTTTAGAAATTCACTTAGCTCTATAGTTTCCCTCATAGAATGGCTAACAATGCCAGAAACTACACCATATATTTGGTGAAATTTGGTTGCAACCTGGTAAGGATCCTCAACCCAGTCTTACATGTCCTTTTCCAAACAAGACAAGTTTCCTAGACCTTGATGTAGGCAGGGTCTTCCATGTCCATCAGGATTGACACATGACCAACCAATAGGTTTCTTTCCTACTCTACTGGATCCTTTTGGATTTCCTACATAATCTTGACTTGTGTCACAATAAGTTAAAGTGTGCCCTTGTGGTCCTAATACAGTAATACCTACTTCAAAGAGTTGTCTAATTGGACTTGGTAAGACGGGGGTTGTGGACCCAACTTTGTCGGAGGGGGACTCTTTTGCAAGTGCCTGGGATTTTGGAGATGCTTTAAAGGGACCATCTGCAATGGGGGTCGTGAGCGGCATATAGAAACCCTTGGCGTTTACCGACAGTGAATCTCAAAGGGTGGAGGAGCCAGCCCTCATGTGCTGAGCCGCACATGGTTCAAAATGAACACCATGAGCATCACATGCATCTAGCTCTAATATCAATACTATGTTGTTGTAGTTGTTATTAGTAACAATGCTAGTTTAGTTTTAACAATATTATTATATCTATATTTTCATCAGAATAGGTGGTACATGAAAGGTTTTCTATGGATGTTAGCATATTTCATTCTTAGTGATCATTTAAAATTTTGTGGCTACCTGTATAAAGTTTTACATTAATTTGAAGGACAGTCTAAAATTCAATTGATTTGGACAGTAAAAAAATCATAATCTATGGTGAAGCTAGCTGCTAAGTAGATTTTGGTTGAACTTGAAACATGCACTTGTTAGTGTCTTATTGCTTGTTAGCTATTTCAGATGTAAAAGATGTATCATGCAGCTGTGTCTATGACATGTATTGTAAAATGACAATGTGTCTGTCATGAAGTTAGTTTAACAGTCCCAGTATTTGTGTGGGAATCCAGCTTTGTGCCCTTTGGACCAAATTTCAACTCTTCATGAGTCTTAGGAAGCTAGCAGTTGCTGCAACACTGGAAAGGTAGTCCAACAAATGGTTAATGTACAGGTAAGGACACTTCATGTACGTTGAATTCATGATATTATTGTAGGTTCAAACATTGACCCATCACCAAGGATTAAAAATTGTTTAACAAGTCCCCCTCACTAATAAGGTACCTGAAAAACAATTGATATTGGATATTAAATGCTACAAATAGGAGGACTATGAGAAAAAGCTCCCAAAAGAGATTGCTAATTAAATTTTAAAAATTGCTATTCCTTTAAGGCATTGGATGACTCCCTGAACAATGTGTTATGGGCAAACAGAGGCTGCCAGATAAGAGGCAACAATTAGAATCTTGCCGAATAACCTGGAAGCATTGAAATAGTAGCTTAGACTTGGAGAAAACTACAAGGGTTGGACTCATCAAGAAAAGTATGAGCAGAGGCCGTTGGACAAGAGACAAGAATTAGGAGATTACAGAATAACCTGGCAGCATTGAAGCAGTTAGTAAGGCTGACGGTAAACTATGGAGGTTGGGTACAAATTCATCAAAAAAATGAGCTACTTACCAGAAATCCTAGCATTACCGGTAAATGATCTCTGAGGAGTGTGGGCATAAACTTCTACTGTCTACTGGAATTCTGATCCATAGTGATCTAATAGAAATGCTTCCAAAGGATGGACCTAAAGACTAAAATATCTTGGGGAGAAAACAGATATCATACAAGAATACTTTAAATTTCTTGGTTGGAAATATTGAAAAATGACAAGCAGGAACACTTGGTTGGGTAAATCCAGGAGAGCTATTGACATGAGAAATTGTATCAAGAGACGCTAACCAGCATCCCATTGGCACACCCACAATCACTAAAGAAGCATGCCAACTGTCACCAAAATTTTATCACAAAATAAGCATGTACTTTTAAATAAAAGGATAAGATGTGAGTTTGTCAAACAACTAGACTTCATCAACAATTGTGTAATAACTAAAAGGTCGTTCCAACAGCTGGCTGATTAGATGTCAATTTAGCCTAGGCCATAGTGGTGGAGATTAGGAGTGTTATCCTCAATTCAAGTTTCTCACAACATTTTACTAATCAGAAAGATTGGTATATTGATTTTGTTTAGGACAAATCCAACTCTAATTCTGTATTCGAGTGGTGGAGAAAATGCAGAGTTGAGAAGTGGAAAAGTTCAGATGAGAGGTAAGAGGTTGTTATTTATGACGATGTCCTTGGTTCACAGAAAAAATTATTTTCTGTTAGTTGGATAATGAATCATAGCCCACAGTTCAATGTTTTCCTTCATTAATAATAAAATTTTAATTGCTGACAAGAAGTGCAAGAAGATGATTTATGAGTGCCAAAGATCAGGGTTTGTTTCAATTAGTGGATGGTAAAAAAAGTTGGCAGTTAGCAGATTCATTATGCTTTATCTGTTCATTTTCATGAAAGAGATAAAGACACTTAAGGAGGGCGAATAGGAGGCAATGAAGTAAAATGGTGCTTTCTCAAAGAAGAAAATACAAAACTTTGATATCTTGAAGCGCCAAGATCTTGAAAATTTGATATTTTGGAATAAGCTGCAGACGGGTTAAACGTGTTGTTTTTATTTAGGGAGTATAGGGTGGTAACCAAGCTGAGTAACCAAGGATATAAGCCAATCCAAGTAGCCAAGTGAGTAGCTATGGAAGTGGGGGAAAGGGTCCAAGGGCATTCCTACCCATCAGAGGGAAACTTTCTTTTTGTTCTGCAACCTCTCCCTCCTGGCCTGTAACCCTAAAACGAGAAGGTTTCGAAATATGTACGTCCTCCCCCACAAAAAAAACATGGATTCTTTGGGTTTTATATAAGTTTTTACACGGGTAATGAGCGCTCAGGATAACCCATTCAAATGAAAAGCATATATATAGTCTGAGTTCAAGTTTAGCTCCGCAATAAACCATAACCTTCGGTGCTGAGAAGGCGGCATATGTATTGGACAACGTTGAAGATACTTACTTGGGGGTTACTGCTGAGTTGGCCAGGAAGCCTTTAGGAAATATTTCACAATCGTCTTGTGGGGATCATTTTTGACTATAAATTAGTAGTAACAAGACATAACCTTTGAATATGGGCTAAATCTAAGGGTTGAAATACATTTTTGGGCATGTTTCAATCTTAAAAGGTGATGAATAACAACATAAAACTAGCTTTGGTAAGTTCTAGTCTAATTTCGGGCATGAGCAGGGATGGTAAGAGAACTCAATTCTCATTTACAAACTATTTGGAGGGGTTTTGAGTGCATTGTGTGCCCTAGAATAACAATATAAAAATTTGATATAGCCTTTTGCATTAGAAAAGGTGACAAAAGTATAAACAATAGTCATAAAATCCATAAAAAATCCAGGTTTGATGTGTGTTAGGGATTCATGTGTATGAAATGAAAGCCCTATGGGGGGTGATTTACCTGTGTGACCATTCATGCCTTGTTTGGAGTATTTTTCAACTCACGTGGGACACTCATGGCAAGTTTGGATAGGTTTGCATGGTAGATTGTGAAGAAATTGTTGTAGTAGCATTTGGATCCTTCAGTCAAGTTGAATCCTTGAATCATTACACAAGTGGAATCCAACAAAGCGTTTGCTCCATATATCTATGGAATTTAACTTAATAAAGGTGCACAATATGGAAGTTTATGAGAATTTTTGGAGCTTGGGTCTCTTTTTGTTCAATATATGTGACTTTAGGAAATAAAATTATAAAGATAGCCAGCAGGTTTTCTAGTTCTTCTCATAGAGATGAATATTTCAATTTGAAAATGTCCTATATGTTTGAAGGGGAGGTTGGATGAAACTAGTAAATACTTTTTTGTTGCTGTTTCAAAAGGCTTAGATTTATAAGTCAATATAATGTACAAAGAGTAATCCTTTACATCATTGAATTTCCTCTTACCACCAAAATGAGGAAGGCAATCAAATCCAACTAGGTTGTAATAGTAGAGGACACAATGTACTCTACTAGAAAGGAGCAAAATCTAACTCCGTCTAGATTTTTATCATGGTGTAATGTATTTGATAACAATATGTTTGTGTTAGATGAAAAACTACCTTATGAAATCTAACATACATTAGCTTTACTGACCTTGCAATGTTTTAAGAACGAAAACTAACTCTAGCCAGATTTCCATCATTGTGCATTGTGATTGATGACAATGTGGTTGTGCTAGATGAAAAGCTACATTATAAAATCTAACACACATTAGATTTCACTCATCGTGCAATGATTTAAGGACGAAAGCTAACTCCAGCTTGATTTCTATCACGATGCAATGTGATCAATGATGATGTGTTGTGTTAGATGGAAACCAATGTTATGAAAGCTAACACACATTATCTTTCACTCATTGTGACACGTTGTTAGAAGGAAAGCTAAATCCAGCTAGATTTGCATCATGGTGTAATGTATTTGATGACAATGTGGCTGTGTTAGATGGAAAACTACCTTACAAAAGCTAACACACATTAGTTATTACTCACCATGCAACGTTTTAAGAACGAAAGCTAACTCTAGCTAGATTTCCAAAATGGTGCATTTTGATTGATGACAGTGTGGTTGTGTTAAATAGAAAACTACATTATGAAAGTTAACACACAATAGATTTCACTCATCATGTAAATATTTAATATTGAAATCTAACTCCAGTTAGATTTCCATCATGGTGCAATGTGGCAATGTGGTTGTGTAAAATGGAAAACTACCTTATGAAAGTTAATACACATTAGCTTTCACTTATCACGCCATGTTGTTAAAATAAAGTTAACTCCAACTAGATTTTCATCACGGTGTAATGAGCTAACACACATAAGCTTTCCTTTATAGTTCCATGTTGTTAGAAGGAAAGCTAACTCCAACTAGATTTTCATCATGGTTTAATGCATTTGATGACAATGTGGTTGTGTTAGATGAAAAACTACATTATAAAGGCTAATAGACATTAGATTTACTCACCATGCAATGTTTTAAAAATGAAAACTAACTCTAGCTAGATTTCCATCATGGTGCATTGTGATTGATGATAATTTGGTTGTGCTAGATGACAAAATACACTATGAAAGCTTACACACATTAGATTTCACTCACCGTGCAACGATTTAAGGATGAAAGCTAACTCCAGCTAGAATTCCAACACGATGTAATGTGCTTGATGACAATTTGATTGTGTTACATGAAAAAATACCTTATGAAAGCTAACACACATTAGCTTTCACTCATTATGCCATGTTGTTTAAAGGAAAGCTAACTCCAGCTAGATTTCCACCATGGTGTAATGAGCTAACACACATAAGCTTTCTCTTATAGTTCCATGTTGTTAGAAGGAAAGCTAACTCCAACTAGATTTCCTTCATGGTGTAATGTATTTGACAACAATGTGGCTGTGTTAGATGAAAAATTACCTTATGAAAGCTAACATACGTTAGTTTTATTGACCATGCAATGTTTTAAGAACGAAAGCTAACTCTAGCTAGATTTCCATCATAGTGCATTATGATTGATGATAATGTGGTTGTGTTGGATGGAAAAATACATTATGAAAGCTAACACATTAGATTTCACTCACAGTGCAATTATTTAAGGACGAAAGCTAACTCCAGCTAGATTTCCATCACAGTGCAATGTGATCAATGCCGATGTGTTGTGTTAGATGGAAAACTACCTTATGAAAGCTAACACACATTATCTTTCACTCACCATGCCATGTTAGAAGAAAAGCTAACTCCAGCTAGATTTGCATTATGGTGTAATGTATTTGATGACAATGTGATTATGTTAGATGAAAAAATACTTTACAAAAGCTAACACACATTAGCTATTACTCACCGTGCAATGTTTTAAGAACGAAAACTAACTCTAGCTAGATTTCCAAAATGGGGCATTTTGATTGATGACAATGTGGTTGTGCTAAATGAAAAAATATATTATGAAAGGTAACACATATTAGATTTCACTCATTGTGCAACGATTTAAGGTTGAAAGATAACTCCAACTATATTTCCATCACGGTGTAATGAGACAATGTGGCAGTGTTAGATTAAAAACTACCTTATGAAAGCTAACAAACATTAGCCTTTACTCACTGTGCAATGTTTTAAGAACGAAAGCTAACCCCAACTAGATTTTTTTCATGGTGCATTGTGATTTATGACAATGTGACTTTATTAGATAGAAAACTACACTATGAAAGCTTACACACATTAGATTTCACTCACTGTGCAACGATTTAAGGATGAAATCTAACTTCAACTAGATTTCCAACACAATGCAATGTGATTGATGACAATGGGGTTGTATTACATGGAAAAATACCTTATGAAAACTAATACACATTAGCTATAACTCATCGTGCCATGTTAAAAAAAAAATCTAATTTCAGCTAGATTTTCATCATGGTGTAATGAGCTAACACACATAAGGTTTCCCTTATAGTGCCATGTTGTTAGAAGGAAAACTAACTCTAGCTAGATTTTCATCATGATGTATTGTATGTGATAACAATGTGGCTATGCTAGATGGAAAAATACCTTATGAAAGCTATCATACATTAGTTTACTCATCGTGCAATGTTTTAAGAAGAAAAACTAACTCTAGCTAGATTTTCATCTTGGTGCATTGTGATTGATGACAATATGGTTGTGCTAGATGGAAAACTACATTATGAATGCTAACACACATTAGATTTCTCTTACTGTGCAATGATTTAAGGACGAAAGTTAACTCCAACTATATTTCCAACACGATGCAATGTGTTTGACAACAATGTGGTTGTGTTACATGGAAAACTACCTTATAAAAGATAACACATATTAGCTTTCACTCATCGTGCCATGTTGTTAAAAGAAAAGTTAACTCCAACTATATTTCCATCATGGTGTAATGTATTTGATGACAATGTGGTTGTGTTAGATGAAAAACTACTTAATGAAAGCAAACATACATTAGCTTTACTCACCGTGTAATGTTTTAAAAATGAAAGCTAACTTTAGCTACATTTTAATCATGGTGCATTATAATTGATGATAATGTGATTGTGCTAGATGAAAAAATACATTATGAAAGCTAACACAAATTACATTTCACTCATCGTGCAATTATTTAAGGATGAAAGGTAACTCTAGTTATAATTCTATCATGGAGCAATGAGATCGATGACGATGTGGTTGTGTTAGATGAAAAACTACCTTATGGAAGCTAACACATTAGCTTTCACTCATCGTGCCATGTTGTTAGAAGGAAAGCTAACTCCAGGTAGATTTGCATCATGATGTGATGTATTTGATGACAATGTGGATGTGTTAGATGAAAAACTACCTTACAAAAGTTAATGCACATTAGCTATTACTCACCGTGCAACGTTTTAAGAACAAAAGCTAACTCTAGCAAGATTTTCAACATAGTGCATTTTGATTGATGACAATTTGGTTGTGTTAAATGGAAAACTACATTATGAAAGCAAACACACATTATATTTCACTCAGCGTGCAACGATTTAAGGTCGAAAGTTAACTCCATCTAGATTTCCATCACGGTGCAATGTGACAATGTGATTGTGTTAGATAGAAAACTAATCCGGCTATGTTGTTAGGTGCAAAGCTAACTCCAACTAGATTTTCATCATTGTGTAATGTATTTGATAATAATGTGGTTGTGTTAGATGAAAAACTAACTTATGAAAGCTAACAACAACTAGATTTCCATCATGGTGCATTGTGATTGATGACAACCTGGTTGTGTTAGATGGAAACTACATTATGAAAGCTAACACATTAGATTTCAATCATCGTGCAATGATTTAAGGACTAAAGCTAACTTCAGCTAGATTTTCGTCATTGTGTTATGTATTTAATGACAATGTGACTATTTTAGATAGAAAACTACCTTATGAATTCTAACACACATTAACTTTCACTCACCGTGCAATGTTTTAAAAACAAAAGCTAACACTAACTAGATTTTCATCTTGGTACAATGAGCTAACGCACATTAGCTTTCATTCACCGTACAATGCTTTAAGAATGAAAGCTAACACATTGTTAAAAGGAAAGATAATTATAGCTAGATTTCCATCATCATGTTATGTATTTGATGACAATGTGATTGTTTTAGATAGAAAGCTACATTTCGAAAACTGACACACATTAACTTTCTCTCAACAATGCAATGTTTTAAGAACAAAAGCTAACTCCAACTAGCTTTCTATCAGGGTGCAATGAACTAACACACATTAGCTTTCACTCATCATGCCATGTTGTTAGAAGGAAAGCCAACTCCAACTAGATTTTCATCATGGTGTAATGTATTTGAAGGCAATATGACCGTGTTAGATGGAAAACTAATTTATGACAGCTAACACACATTATTTTTTACTCATCGTGCAATGTCTTAAGAACAAAAGCTAACTCTAACTAGATTTCCATCATGGTGAATTGTGATTGATGACAATGTGCTTGTGCTAGATGAAAAACTACATTATGAAAGCTAACACACATTAGATTTCACTCACTGTGCAATGAGTTAAGGATGAAAGCTAATTCCAACTAGATATCCATTGTGGTACAATGTGATTGATGACGATGTGGTTGTGGTAAATGAAAAACTACCTTATGAAAGCTAACACACATTAACTTTATCTTATCATGACATGTTGTTAAAATGAAAGATAACTCCAGCTATATTTCCATCATGGTGTGATATATTTGATGACAATGTGGTTGTTTTAGATAGAAAGCTACCTTATGAAAACTAACACACATCAGCTTTCACTCATCGTGCAATGCTTTAAAAATGAAAGCAAACTCCAGCTACATTTCCATCATGGTGCAATGTGATTGATGACAATGTGGTTTTGTTAGATTTAAAACTGCATTATAAAAAACTAACACACATTACCTTTTACTCACGGTGCAATGTTTTAAGAATGAAAGTTAACTGTAACTAGATTTCCATCATGGTGCTATGTAATTGATGACAATATGGTTGTGTCAGATGAAAAACTAATTGATGACAATGTGGTTGTGTCAGATGAAAAACTACCTTATGAAAAGTAACACACTTTAACTTTCACTAACCGTGCAATGTTTTAAGAAAGAAAATTAACTCCAGCTAGATTTCCATCGTAGTACAATGTGATTGATGACAATGTAGTTGTGTTAGATAGAAAACTTCCTTATGAAAGCAATCACATGTTAGGTTTCACTTACCATGCCATGTTGTTAGAAGGAAGCTAACTTCATTATATTTTCATTATGGTGTAACGTATTTGATAACAATGTGGTTGTGTTAGATAGAAAACTACCATATTAAAACTAACACAAATTAGCTTTTAGTCACCATGCAATGTTTTATGAATGAAAGCTAACTACAACTAGATTTCCATCACGGTGTAATGTGATTGATGACAGTGTGATTTTGTTAAATGAAAAACTACATTATGAAAACTAGCACAGCTAGATTTCCATCATGGTGTAATGTGATTGATAACAATGTGATTTTGTTAGATGAAAAACTACATTATGAAAACTAACAGCTAGATTTTCATCATGGTGTAATGTGATTGATGACAATGTGATTTTGTTAGATGAAAAACTATATTATTAAAACTAACACACATTAACTTTCATTCAACGTGCAACATTTTAAGAACGGAAGCTAACTCTAGCTAGTTTTCCAGCACATTCATACACATACATCAATAATATAAGTCCCATGTCCAAAGTCAAATAGGAATTTGGTGGTTTTATTGGAGTTGATATCTATCATTCTCTAATAATTCTTGGATCTCTTATTGTTATCTCTTCATATATATTTTGTCTAATTTATATGTAAATTCATTTTTGCTAGCGTGCACAAGATGTAGGGGAACAATGTTTCGTGGCATACACAAGGGCTACCCTATTGTTTTGAATTATTGCAACTATATTACTTTTTTGAACATACACTTCATATGGCTTAACCGTAATTACAAACTACAATTCAAATGTGTTACATAAATTGAGAGGAGTTACAATGGAAAATATAATTTTGACAAGAGGAGACTATGTTGACCTCCTAATTAATGGTCAAGTTGTTGGACTAGGAAGGGTTGAATCTACAAGACTACAACTCATTATGGTGGACAAAGGCTTAATGTAGGATATGTTATGGTTTTGATAATTGATGTCATTGAACCACATTTGATTATGGAAGATGTTGATGAAGGGGACTTACATCCACGGAAGATCATATATTTGAGGCATAACAAAGGTAAATTAAAATCTTGAAGCACATGTTAAGTGTTTTTGATAGTACATTTCTTGTTTTTTTTTGAGCAAATACTAAGTTTGTTTAATTTGCTGTGTAGGTGCAAATGTCTCTTCTACATTTTCTATTGGAGACAAGGTATATCTTTTGCAATGTGGATTGAAGGTGGGTGAAGGCTCCATATTCAATACAGAGATTGGTCATAAGGTGCATGGCAGGATGGTGAAAAAAGGATCCATAGTGGTTAACATTGAGAAAGTGTTAAAACATGATGCTCTTTTGCCACATCCAACAGGATTTGAGAATACACTAAGGGGTGCATTGGGATCCTATGAGATTTGGCCAGAATCATATTTGGAACCTCATTGTCATGATCATCCAGTAAATACTCCCCAAGATAGGCTTACATTCACATGTAAAAAGGTTTCTCTTACACATGAATGCATAAGAACAAGCATGCGCATTGCCAAAGGGATCATAGTTAATGTCCGTGAGGATGGCATGGTTGAGGGTGAAATGTTAGGTGAAAATCAATTCGGTGTTTTTGTGGAAGACATAGATAGAAATTGTGAAAGATGTAGGATTGGGGACAAGTCTATACATTGTTTGGTTAGATGGCCAATAAATAAGTTGGTGGACAATGAAGGTGAGATTTTAAGGGTGAATGAAAATTTCAAGGAGGCACCCAAGGAAATGGCAGTATGGGATATTATAGAGGACACAAGTCCCTTAAACACATGGGATGATGATCTTTATAATGAAAAATACCCAGACTCAATTTCTATGCACGCAACGAGTCCATATAAAAGGATTAAATGAGTTGTGGCTACAAAAAAAGTTGGAAACTTTCAAATACAAAGAGATAAAGAGAAAGAAATCCGACTTTTGGCAGCGAATGAATGTTGCAAACAAGATTGTCTTCAACATGTGGATAGGAAAGCCATTGCAACTGCTAGAAGGGGTAAGAAACTCTTTATAAAAAATGACATTAGGGAATTTGTCTTGAATTCACTCCTTTCCAACACAATCATGTAAAAGAGCCATGGACATGGCCTGCCTCCTACTATTAGGAAAGTAAAGGACATGAGTGTTAGAATAATCAACCCATAGTATTTACCCACTTAGACATTATTTCATTTGTTTTGTCTTATTTGCCTAGTCCATGAGTCCCACCATGTGCAAGTT
>LPNX010718187.1:0-14018 GCA_001517045.1 Pseudotsuga menziesii
CTTTTTCATGGAGGAAAGAGTGGAGGAGGAAGAGGCAACAAATCTGATTCACCTCACCTAGTCTTGCTTTCCTATGTGCCTTAAAACACTGAAAAAGCAGAAGGGTGCCTAGGAGGCCAGGAATAAAGCAGATTTGATTCCCAGGACTTTCCCAAGTGCTTCATGAGTCAATAATGGCAATTTTGACCTCTATGGATAGGCAATTGACAACTTGCACATGGTGGGACTCATGGACTAGGCAAATAAGACAAAATAAATGAAATAATGTCTAAGTGGTTAAATACTATGGGTTGATTATTCTAACACCTAACACATTAATCTATGATAATACATGAATTAATTTCCTTCTATCATATAAATAAAACAATGTTTTAAAAAAAATGCAACCATTCTAAATGCAAATCGGATATTATAATAGCATGAAAACATAAGGAATTGTAGTGGAAATGAGTCTTTACAAGAGTAATTATCAGCTTTAACAAAGGTTTAAGTGTCACCAAACACTAGGTCAACGTAACCCTCATGTTGATAAACTTGTCATTATGCTAACATAAGACAATGTGCAAAAGATTAATGATTTGTATTGTGAATTATTGGTTTAACATTATGGTTTACTTCACACTCCAATGATCAAATAATTGGGATTCTTGTGTTACGCAGGAACTATAGGACATGACCCTCATTGCATGGATTAATTTGTTTGCTATGTGGTTGATTCCTGTCCACACATGGGAAATATATATTGATACCGAAACCTAACAAATACCATTTTCATCCCGCAGTTTTCGCTGGATCTTAGGGCTGCTTTGCTTGTCTCCGATGGCGGTCGTTGATTCTTCTGGTTACAGTTGCCTTGTGCCTTGACTCCATGCTGATTTTTTTCTCCGGTGTGTCATTTTGAATGCCATTTGTAGTGGCTGGTTCTTTCTCTGCAACAAGTGGAGTTTTCTTTTTTCTACCCTTGGCTCGCTTCTTGTGAAAACTTTCATCCATTTCCTACGTAGCTTAATGCATTTTTTGGTTTCCTTCTCTTGTTCTCGTGGCTCACCACTGTGTGAGATTCTTGAGGGTTGTTTGGGTTTTCAACTACACCGCATGTAGGTGACAGTGCTTTGTGAAGCTATTCGTTGTTCTCCCATTGACAGGTGATTATCATACTTGGAATTTCTTTTACTTACAACATGTATATATAGATTGTAATCATGCTTTAACAAGTAATTTGTTTCACTAATAGTGGTTTGATGCTTTGATGCAGGTGCTCGCCGCTGTGAAGCTTGTACAAAGAAGAAAAGACAGCTCCTTACAAAGGACGTGGCTCATGGTTCAAACTCCGGTAAGCCCCGTGGTCTAAATGATGGATTTTCACTCTGCTAGTGTTAGGGTGGTCGTTGGACTCACCCATGGTTTTGGAAAACCATCCCTCGTCTCCCCACATGTTATGTTATTGTTTTAATATTTTTATAGGCTATTGTTAAAATACTTTAATCAAACCCTTGCTAGGGTAGACTTGATTTGTATTGTGCACTGTAATTAATCAAAGCTTTGGCTTTACGGCTGGGTTTAAGTTTGTAAATTTTTTAATGGCAGTACAGTTGTAAACTCATTTTGGTTGACACAAGTTTATATTATACTCTGTGTAATTCTAGAGTTTTTACACTTCTTGAATATAATGAATTTTTAAACTCAGTTGAGTACTTTGTAAGGGTTTTATAATTAAAATTTTAAGGCTGATACATACAGCCGTAACTTAAATCTTGATTGTTTTGATTGAAGTTATGGATTAGGGTTTGTCCTATAAAAACCCTTGTTTTGATTTATACTATTCTTGTTATAATAATTATACAATTTTTCTATTTTATTCTATTGGTCCTTAAAGGACCGTGAGTAGATTATTAAACTGGTTATTAATGATTACACATTTATGTAAATTTGGTTTAATATTTTGAAACTTGTAAATGTAATAGTTTTAAGGGTTTTAACCCTGACATTTATTTCTATAGATGTATGCTGTTAGCAAAAGAAAAGCACTATTTCTCTTATAAATACATTTATACAGGTTAGTCAGTATTGTAATTCATTTCTGTGCATAACATTTTTAGTTGGTTCTTTAATAGTTTTAAAAGAACTACCCTATGTTTAACCTAGGTTACTACAGTATTAAAAAAATACATATAGATTACGCTCAGATTATGATCTAGGGTTTATCCCCTTTAAACTTT
Source organism: Pseudotsuga menziesii (assembly GCA_001517045.1). NCBI lineage: Eukaryota > Viridiplantae > Streptophyta > Pinopsida > Pinales > Pinaceae > Pseudotsuga > Pseudotsuga menziesii. The sequence goes on from LPNX010718187.1 coordinate 2,220, forward strand.
TATAGAGTATTATTTCCTGTGTTATTATCATGTAAATTAATTTCTGTCACACAGTTTTCTTCAGTTTGTTTTTATGAATTAATAATTTATAAACATCACTGTTTATTGTTAATAATACTATTATTTGTATTTATAATATTATTATCTATGTCTGATATATCCTCTTAGGTTTATGTTTGTATTTATTTGTATAATAAATAAGAGTGAGAGCAGTCTATAACGATTGTGTTTATTTAATAAAATTGTTTCTGTAGGCTTACTGAAAGAATATAAGAACTTTCATACCTGTCAATATTCTTTACATCTATACTGTCCGTAAATGTATAAGGACGGTTTCTTATTAATATTACCTTAAACCTAAGTTACTACTGTCCTTTAGTTATTAATACTAAGAAAGGAATACTGTAGTATTTATCAACTTCTTAATTAGAGTTCAGATGGTTATAGACAAAAATAGTTAGTACTAAAAGAAAAGAGATACTATCTGTATTATTTTTACATCTTTTATTAACATAGATGATAAACATAAACAGTTTTCTAGTAATACTAGTTCTTCTTTCTCAGTATAAATGTACAATTTATAGAAGTAGATACTGTGTAGGAAATGAATTATATACTTAAACAAATGATTGTTAGTAGATAATAAGATTATTATTGTTTCATGATATTTTAAACACCCAGTCTAATTCAGACATCTCTACAAAACAGATTAATGAACTTTGTAGAAAACAACTAGCTATTGATAGGAAACATTCAATACTCAAAAAAACATAAATATTTGATTCATTCATATTCCTATCATACTTCATTCATTTTAACACACTACCTTTGCTAGAGTATGATCTGGATTACTCCAGAACGGGAAAAAAATAGGTAGGATTTATCTTTCATCAAGTACAAATTCATCCTTGAAACAACTAAGAGATTTTAACTTAACAATTTACAGCATAACATATAATCATTCATTATTTGTTCTCACACAAATATAAACTATAACACAAAAATTAAAAGATAATGGAAACTATCTTTAAATCTGGATGACAATAGCAATGGGAGGCCGTTCCTCCCTACCAACTCCTGGAGAGCGCTCAAACAGTGACTTCTCAGGCCCCCCGAGCTTGTTCTGGTCTCCTTGGCTGGAACTAGGTGTAGCAAACAACAAAGTACTAGTCCTGAGACTCAATACCAACTCTGCATACTACAGTAAGATCTTTCAGCTACAAAACTATACTAGATCAACTTCCTGTAGTTTACCCCTCAAACACCTTCCTCCAAATTTTCCTTTCCCAATGAATTCCTTGAAGTGCATTCACCTGAATGATTCTTCTCCTGGAGCGAGCAGCCTCAGCTCTCTACATTGGGTACATTTATTAATATTGCCTAGGTCTTTTTGGGTTGTTTGTCATTAATTGAGCCACTTGCTTTGATCCCACTTTCTTAGGGAATCATGACTCCAAATGCAGGGAGGTTTCCACCTACAACATAGGAAGTGTTTGAGGATGCTGCCACTTGTCTTTTTGCTCTCCACCTAGTCTCCTCCACCAACTTGACCAGTACCACTATTTTTAACAGCTCTCCCAAGTTGTTGTCTCCACTTTTATTTATTTAAAATTAAATATTCAGAATTACATTCCACATCCTTGACTCTACTAAGTCATCAGTTTCCACTTAGCATTAAATTTAACATAATGTATTGGAATAAAATAAAAATAAATTATCATTATTTTACAAAATTGGGGCATGTGACAAGCAAGGCTATGCATCATACTTTTCTTTGTCCAAGCATGGATGAAGCTTCACATTGGTTGGAAAATATTACTGATCATCAACAGATGATTCCAACAAGTGATAGTAAGTTATCCCTCGATCCCCCACTGGTTGACTAAGTGGTCATTTTAGATTTATCTGTGGTTGATCCCACTCTTATTTTGAAGAGTGAAGTTGAAGTGGTTGAGTTGACATCATCTCCACCCGATCCCACTCTTTTGTCAGAGAGTGTTAAGACTGAAGTAGTCTAATTGACCAAATCTTTGGCTCGTTCTTCTCTTCCAGTAGATAATGAACTCAAACCTACTGAAGTTTTTATGCTTTGTTCTGATTGTTCTCGACAAGAGGAAATTTTGTCTATTTCGACAAAAACCTCTCTGAGTAGTGAGGTTATTTCCTTTGACCAGAGTGACCTAACAGAGTCTCATCTTCATTCGAGTGTTCCTTTCCAGATAGTTGTGAATGTTACTACTAGGCGGATACTTTGCACTATTGTTGACGAAGGGGATTCTGTTAGTATTCTATCCTCAACTACTTGGAAAGCTTTAGGTTCACCTCAACTTCTGCCAGCCACTGATTTGATACTAGATTTTAATCTAAGACCTACTGTACCTTTAGGGACCCTTTCTTATTTTCCTATTACATTAGGAGGGAAAATTGTCTGCATTGATGTTATGGTGGTCCAAGGTCCTTTATATTTCAATACCCTCCTTGGACATGATTATGTTTATGACATGAAGTTGATTGTGTCCACACTCTTTAGAGTTATTCATTTTCCCCATGATGGGAAGATTGTGACCATTGATCAGCTTTCCTTTGTTACACCTGACCATCGCATTACTCCTAGTAACCAGACTGCCCTGAATGTGCTGCATGTTCTTGTGGCTCCTTCCCCTTCTTCTAGTTAGCTTCTTACCATCATAGGTAAAATGGGGGGCATGGATCTAGTCTATGGACATCATAATGGAGCTAAGCTTATAGCTTTATGAAATGGGGGCAACCTACCAACCTTTGGATATCATGTTGGGTAGGAGCAGGTCCTAGAGCATAGTTTACTCTTGGTTTCAAGCTTGTTAAAAAATAAAACCGCTCCTTAAGCATAGTTTAGTCTTTTGGTTTCAAGCTTCCATAAAAATGAAATCATGTCTAGAGCATAGTTTGCTTTTTGGTTTCAAGCTCGTCAAAAAATAAAACCACTCCTTAAGCATAGTTTACCCTTTTGGTTTCAAGCTTGCATAAAAATGAAACCATGTTGTGAGCAAAGTTCCTATTCTATGTCAAGCTCGTTAAAAAATGAAATAGATCTCCTCAAGCATAGTTTACCTTTTGGTTTCAAGCTTGCATAAAAATGAAATCATTCATGAAAAAAGTTCCCATTCTATGTCAAGCTCGTTAAAAAATGAAATAGATCTCCTCAAGCATAGTTTACCTTTTGGTTTCAATCTTGCATAAAAATGAAATCATTCTTGAGCATAGTTCATTTTCTATTTCAAGATCATAAAAAAATGAAGTAGGTTTCCTTAAGCATAGTTTACCTTTTGGTTTCAAGCTTGCATAAAAATGAAACCATGTTCCAAGCATAGTTACCTTCCGTTTCAAGGTTGTGTAAAAATGAAACATATCCCCTTCCCTTGAGTCAAGTCTTCCCTTTAGTGTTAGAACTTGAACCTTCTTTTCACCTGCTTGATTCTCGTTCTTCCTACCCACCTGGTGAAGATTTTCACATTAGTAACTAGGTTTTTTAGGTTGGCTATGGAAGAAGAATCTTCAGACTAAATGAATCTTGGGGGCATGTTGAGCCACTAGAAACCATGCTAGGGGTAAGATTCACTAGCAATCATGCTGGGGGAAAGATTCCAACCTCTGTATATCATGTTAATGGGATTTTTCAAGCATAGTTTACCCATTGGTTTCAAGTTTGCATAAAAATGAAACCAATCTTTGAGCATTCTTTCAAGTAATCTTCAAGCTCGTTAAAAATAGTAAGATGGGGTTGAGCTTACTTTTCATTTTTCGTGCTCTGGTTAAAACATGAAAAGTGGTTTGAGCTCAGTTTATTACTTTTTCGTGCTCTGGATTCAAACATGAAAAAGGTTAATGGAGTCCTCTTTAAATTCTTTTTAGGCTCCCTAAATACAAAAATATTGTCGAGCGATCTTGTCTTCTTCATGCTCATTAAAACATTTGAAGAGTCATCTCTCCGATGGTAGGTTATCTCTTTTTTCAGTTCGGATAGACTATTTACGAAAAAAGGAACACTCTAGCCAATCATGACTGGAAAATTTCTCTAAGGTATGATTTTACACTTTTTTGGGCCTTAGAGACAAAATCATACGAAAAAGGACCCCTTTGGAGTCTTCTTTTGTAATTGTTCAGACTCTCTAAACATGAACGATACCGAGTTTTCTTTCATTGGACTCATTAAATTAAACATTGAGAGACCTGTTTTGGGAACGAACCCCTCCTCTCTCAGGTTCGTAAAACATATGAGTCTGGACTTGTCTTCCGACAAGCTATATTGAGTGTTTGTTACCCTCATTGAAGTCATAAAACCGAAAAGAGGCACTCATTGATCATGATGGGGGAAATGGGAAGGGAATCATTTTGCAAATAAATGGTAGTAGTTTGTCATTACCTTTGAACATGGCACTTGGATGCAAATCATGTCAGTCAAATGGGTATTCATTTGATATCCATAACAATCCACTTTCATGAGTCATGCCACTCCTTTAAGTCTTTCAAAAGAATGCATTGTCCACTGTTTCATTGTGTGTTTGTCCCGTCTAGTCATGCTTCCAAGTCTTTTGTCATGCCGCTGTTGCTAGGGTTTTACCCCTAGCTTGTGCGAATGAGCACCTACTAAGGAGAAGGGTCTCCTTAGTAGCAGTTCAGCAAAGGTGAAGTAAAAATGCTAAAACAGAAATGTAAACTACTTAAACAAATGCATGAAACAGAAAAACAAGATGCAAGAAATGGTTTTTATATTAGTATTACCTCCGGTGTGAAGGTTGGTGAAGCCCGTTGCGGTGATCTGAGAGGGTCGCTCCAAGCTCTAGTTTGCTCCTTCTCTTTCTCTGATGGTGGAAATAGGCCAAGAGGGGCTCAAGTAGCTCGAGGGTGAGCTAGGGTTTCAAGAGCAACTTTGGCAGAGTAAGGGTGCTATTGACTATGGATGTGAAATGAGGGGTCTCCATCACTTATTTATAGTTTTTTAGTGGTGGAGTGCTGGCCCATGGTTTTGGAAACCATATGGTTTAGGGCAGCTGTATAGGGTTTTTTCCTCCTTTTCCTCATTATTTTATTTTTCTTCCCTTTTTAGGGGATTTTTACTTTTTAGAGGAATTTTGGATATTTTTGGAGGAAAAAAGGCTTTCTTGATGGTCTTATGGCCTTTTGGAGACATTTTAGGCCTTTTGGAGGCTTTTTAGTGAGATTTTCAGGTTTTTCAAGGAAATATGGTAGGAAAATGGACAAATGAGCCATGTAATGGGGTAGATGAGGTAGTGAACACTTTTTGGGTGTTAACAGCCACCCAATGTTCAAAGGGGATTTGAAGAAGTTTTACCTCTGCAGTCCACACAGTCTTTGTGTCAATATTTTTGTGTCAGTCTTATGGTTACTATATTCACATCATTCTAGAACTATATTCTGAGTTTCATGTCATCGATGTGGGACTCATCATGGCCCTCCTTTGACGAGACTATTCCCATTGACATCAGCTCATCATCCGAGAAATAGTATTAGAAACAAAAACTTAGTACCTTGAGATCTGTATTCCTTAATTATAGATTCTCTCTCTCTCGACATAGGTTCACATCATTGACCTTTGATCGATAGAATCGATTGGGTGTTCGACATCAGGACATCTATTCACACTCAGTAGATTGTACTAGGGTACCTTGGGAATCATTGACATTAATGGTGATCTCGCTCGCACTTGTTAATGGTTCACATCATTGACTGGTAATCAAGTGGTTTCTAACATGTTCGACTTCAAATCATTGTAATCACATGGATAGAATCGTACCTTGTGGAAGACGAGACAAAGACCCTGGGTATTTGTTTAAAGTGCTCATCGTTTTTCCCCAGGTTGCGATGGAGTTTTGTATATCTAGCATGGATACACATTTGTGTGGTAGTGGCTATGCTCAAATTTGCATCTATATGACATAGATATACATTGTGTGTCTGGTAGCTATGTCGAAGTTTTAGTCCTCTATCACATGTATCTACACTGTATTCTAGTAGCCATGCTTGTTTATTCCTCCCATGGATCTGCCTTGTATCGATCTCCAACCATGAGTTGGTTACTTGTGTCTATGAGTAAAAAATATTGATGTAATATAGATTCCTACTTGACTACATGCTCCGATTGAGCCGACATTTTCACCTCATAGAAACGACTTGTTCTGTCAAAGCTCTTATTTATCGTATCCCTCTAAGACTCATGCTTTGGGGGGCATCCTATTATACCAAAATCCTTTCATCATCATGTGATAAGACCTTTGACATACCTATTTGCCCTTAATCCTAGAACTTGGAGTGGAAAACCATGTTGATTGTCAATCTTTCATAAAAAGACTCAGCACCATGCTTTCCCCTTTATCCATGAGCGGTACCTTGCTCGCACCGCCTATTCCTTATTTTCCATAAGAAGTGCCACAGCTTATAGCCCTTGGTCCATAAGAGTTTCTTACCTAAACCACTCTGTCATAGAAGGAGAAAAGAGGTACCGTGGGTAAAATGGAAAAAAAGAGAAGATTCTCGAGGCTTCTAGATCACGAGCATCATGTCCTCCCTTATCCCTATCATTGTGGGTTAGTTGAGATTGATATCCCTCATCCTAGGATCTTAGAGGTCACTTCATCCATAAATCTCTCAACCATTCCTATCCATTGAGCCTTATAAATACAAGCTCATGTCCATGGTTAAGGGGGGGAACCATAGAGGTATTGTTATGCTGTTGGATTGACCACTTGGCCCAAGCCATTGGAGAGCATAGAGAGAAAAGTTGGAGCTTATGTGGATGAAATTTCTGGTTTCATGGATATGCATGTCAACACTAAGGCTTAATTGGTTGTAAACTTCTCCATTTTAATCTTAATGCAAAGCTGATTTCCGTCCCACTTTAGTGTTGTTGTTTGATTTCACATGTAAATGTTGTTGGATTCCTTAGTCATTGACATGGATTAATAGATTATGTTCTTGTAGCATTGATGTGTTTGCCTGTTTAATTTGATTATAGGTACATAGGTTTACTATCGAATCAGGAATTCCAGGTATATATGATATGCAGGGAGGGTCTTCATCCTTTGTCATTCATTTGTTATAGATCTGAACCATTCAAACTAGAGGAACAACTTCTGTCCACAGAAGGTGAAATGTTCCTACTTACAAAAGACCAAGTACCATATTTTTTGTGGTGGAAATGGCTTCCTCCTTAGCTCCATCGATGACAGTGCTGTAATAGCTGCAGTAAAAATATCATGTAGTAAGGTCCTACATAATATGACACCTACTAAGTGCACTGCTGCAATAGTAGAGCTAGCAGAAAAATGTGCACAATGAGTGCACATTAGCTGGTCACAGCTCCTCCTAAATGAATTGATGAACGGTGCACATGACATGTAGGAACATCCCATGACGAAGTTTCACTTCTCATGGATTTTAATTCTAATCTCATTTGTAGTATGGGCTCTGCCACTAGATTATCAACCCATGGATACCCCATTAAAGATCCTCGGCATGCCGTAACGAAACCTCTGGGACTGCAAGGACAGTAAGTGCAAGACCGATGCCAAGCTTAAATTATTTCTATAAGGAGAAAGGCTTAGGTATATTGTGTGCAAGCAATATCGACTGAAACACGCAACAATGGAAAAGTATCCATTTGTTCACTTCCATGTAGGGCTACATGACATCATCATGCATCTGCGCATTGACCCGAAGAAGTAGGCACTCTCAACTTTCTTTATCCTTAGGGATGTGGATATCTAAAGGGAGATCAAACACTGGTCTAAGGAATGGTTTAGCCAGCATGAGGTGCCTGCAACACAGCACATGTCATAGAGGGGTCCGCAAGAGAACCCACCACAACACCCCACCAATAACATTACCCAGGAGCATTAGGATGAATCCCAAGAAGAAGAAGGAGAAGAAGTGCAAGACCCACCCAATGTTGGCGAAGAAGACCCCCCTACTGAAGAGGAGGTGCACATTGAAAGAACCAGGAAGAGGAAGGGTAAAGAAACCACGCAGGAAGAAAAAGAAGCCCTGGCTATCCCACATAAGAAGAAGAAGAAGGATAACTTATCCCAAGTAATTGGCATAGCAGATGAGGATTTGACTCTTCTTAGTGAGGGAGTCGCCGAAGTAGCCAAGAAAAATTTGGGTAACCTGACAAGCCGACAAACCAACTGGATGGCTTCCATCACTATGAAAGTTAACTAGCTGGTTGAGACCATCGCAGAAGTTCCTGGCACCATGCAAGTTGAAACCTATGGTGTAGACCCAGTAGAAACTGTGGCGACGCCAATTCTGCTCCTACCCTTAAGAATAGAAATGCATGCGCAGGCATTTTCTAAAGAAGAAGAAGAAAAAGAGGTAAGTGTCCAGATCTTGGACACATTGATTTTGGATTTCTCTAAGATAACGTTGCCATAGATATATTCCATTTAGCATGTTGCTGCTAGAGGTCAAAATCCAAGAAAATGCGGTTGCATATCAGGCAACCAAGGAAACTAGGAAAGCAAAGGAGTGCAAGCAAGTTAGCAAGTGCAAATAGGAAGACCTAGAAGCCCGATCCCAAAAGTAGGTGTGACTGGAACAAGCTATAAAGGATGAAGTCGTGCAACTGTCAAATGAGGAGAAAGAAGTTGAGGCATAACCTGTGCACTAGCTGAGGTGGCTATCCAAACTGACCGCAGACCTTGTCACATGCCCCAATTTTTCAAAAACAATATTATCTTATTTGATTTTATTTAAAGACAATATGTTAAATTTTATGCTAAGTTGTAATTGATGACTCAGCAAAGTCAAGAATATATTATGTAATTCTGAATATTTAAATTATAAATAAATCAAGGTGGAGACAACAGCTTAGGAGAGCTGTTAAAAGAGTGTTTATTGGTTAAATTGGTGGAGGAAATTGGGTGGAGAGAAAACAGACATGTGGTAGAATCCTCAAACCACTTCCACTTGTTGCAAGTGGAAACCTCCCTACATTTGGGGTCATGATCCCCCAATAAAGTGGGATCAGAGCAAGTGGATCAATTAATGACAACTGTCCCAAAAGACCTAGGCAATCTTTATAAAAATCCCCATTGAAGAGAGCTGAGGCTGCTCATTCTAGAGAAGTGATCATTTAGGTGAATGTACTTGAGATAAATTCAATGGCAAGAAAAATTATCGAAATATTTTGAGGGGTTAACTGCTAAGTGATCTAGTGCAGCTTTTCAGTTGAAGGATCTTACTACTGAGTGCAGAGTGATTATTGAGTCATTGGACTAGTCTATTGTTTGCTTGCTCCACTAGTTCTTAGCCAAGAAGACTAGGAACAGGCTCAGGGGTCTTGAGGAAGCATTGTTTGAGTTCTCTCCAGGAGTTGGTAGGGAGGAACAACCTCCTAATGCTGTTGTTGTCCATCCTAATCAGGTTCTACATTCTTTTCTTTTACTGTGTTAGATAGTTAAATGTAAATCTCACTGTTAAATGAATGTTAAATATTTAGTTGTAAAATGTTAGAGTTAGTAATATTTTAGATTATTGAAAGAATAAATCTGAAATAGATGGAAAATAATTCTAATCTGTGTTTTTCCACGTCTGGAAGGACCAGACCGTACTCCAGCACAGACATAGTATTTAAAGTAGATGAAGGAAGTGATAAGAGACTGGAATGAATAGATGTATTATGTATTTCATAAGAGCTGAGTAATTTAATACAGTATATAGGTTACTATTAGAAGAGCAATAACTTGTTTATCTATGTTTATTGTTTAACCAACTTATTTATGTAAATATACTGGAAAATAAATATCAATAACTCAGTACAGGTAGAAGGATTATTATATTAAGAAAATACCCTAGTAGATAATATGTTATGCTTATACACAGTGCATTATTCTTTTTATTGAAATTAAAATATGCAGGAGGGTAAACTGTGTTATGCTATATATATTTTTTCTTTGTGTTTATTTAATAACCTGTTGCATATGCAGTAGAAGAAATATAGTTAAAGTACTTTGTTTACATTCAGTTCAATAAAGATACAACTACTATTCATATAGTTATATACTTAAATTATTAACTAAACAAAGACTAACAGTTACTAAAAACAAGAAGGGTATATGAATAGTATCTAAATTATTAAGGAAAAACCAAATTACATAGTCTATGTTATCTTTTCAAATAACTCTAGTAAATTTTCTTCTATCTTTTCAGTCAATAGAAATGTTAATGATTAATATAAATAAAATACATATCTATGTAAAGAATTGTTTTATATTTATCAACAGGTTTATTCCTTCAAAAGAAAACTATAGGATCGAAACCCTAATCTAAATATATTGTTTAAAATAAAAACAAGTAAGCTATAATCCATTGGTTATATCATTATATATCAGTAAGCGATTAATTTATTACAGACTGGTTACAACCCTTATAACATATAAATGAATAAATAAAAATTTAAGAAAATCTCATTATACTATGATAATAAAACTAACTTAAAACAATATTTTTTTTACAAGTAACATAGCCTACTTAAATAAATTGAAAGATTTAATTAAACAAGGGTTTCCTACAGAAAAACCCTAGCTCATATTTCTGAGCAAAATGAGTAAAATTTATAAATTAACTATGACTGACTAATCTTAAAACATTAACAGTAATCTATTACAAAGTATATTAAACAGTAAATAACTTCATTCACAGTCGAATAGGGTTAAAACCCTAAGTACACAGAGTTACAAAATATCTTTACTGCATGCGATTCCGAGCTCGAAAGGAATCCTTTGAAAAAAAAAAAATTGTTTTACATTAATGAGCCATAAGGCTGAAAATCTAAACCAGATACAACACCTAGCTCACAGTCGGGTCTACCCATTGACTAGCGAGGGTTTGAAGACTTGTTGAAAACAACAACAACCTTTAAAAAGAGACTACATAAAAAATGGTGAGGCTAGAAAAGCTTCCAAGCTCAGGGCTTCTCCAATTGACAACCCTGATACAAGTAGGGAAAGAACCCAAACATTGACCGCATGGATTACCCGTTTGAAGCCACGACATTCGAAGGCAGCCAACTTTGTGCTCTCTATGATTTGCAAATGGAGTCTCGGGTACCTGCAATGAGAGCCAAGTACTACGTTATATTCATAACTCCTTTACTTAAAAAAAAAAAACTAACTGTAAACAATATTACTGTGAGCATTCTAATATGGCATGAGAACTAAACATTTACCTTAAATAGGAATGTTGAACAGTCCTTCCACGAGACTGTCACTAGTAGTAAGGCATGTACACGATTTCTATAAACCCTACAATGACGAAGGAGCTCAACCAACAACCAGAGAAACCTCAGCTTCACATAGCAGTGACAGGCTATGAAAATAGCCAATTGGAGTTACAAACAAGCTGCAAGCCAAAGTGCAAACAAAACCAACATACTCTTGTAGAGTATAAACTCATAGACACAAAGAAATGGCAATAAGACCAAACATTGGAGGCTATAGCACATTACACTTAAGTGTTGGAGAAAGATGGAGCAGAGAGAATACTCACGATGGCCATGAGACTTGCAGACGGCCCCAAGGCTAGTGAGAAATACGAAGAAAGAATAACAAAGTATTAGGGTTGCACCGACTATATGTCTCCAATGCATGGCTAGGAGATGACCATGTGCCACAAGAGAATAAAAAATCATGCATGGGTCAAACTCTATTGTCACCTACATTACAATAATAACCAATTATTTATGCAATGATTTATTAACAACGATGCAAGAACTATGATATACACTCATATATATATATATAT
>LPNX010718187.1:14394-105085 GCA_001517045.1 Pseudotsuga menziesii
TTATCACTCAACTATTTGATTGAAGCCAAATTCAACCTTGTATAAAACCCTTTAAAACTATAGTAAGGGTATGTGCTAACAAATCATTGGTATGCACATTTTATAATCCTTTAAAAATAACAACTCAAGTGGTGGTAATTATAAAGTTGGTTAATCCCGCATTTGATCATGATTACAACAAGTAGGCTCATATAATTACCTAACCATAATATATATGCAATCTAAATTCATTGCTTATAAGCCAACACTCGAATGGTTATAATTTATGAAAACGAAAGAAGTTGGATAGCATACTAGGTGAATATATATTCATAAATTCTTTTACAATGCTCAATTTGGTTTAGATATTCATAGTCACTAGTTATTTCTCAACATGTGAGTTGATAGTAATTTTACCATGATTATTTATGGGTATGTTAATATTGTGTTTATACAAGATAACTTGAACTTAGCATAGGATAAATGTTGATCATTATAGAAATATAACCTTGAAATTTGTTATAAACAATAACTTAATGAAAGAAAGGCGTTATAGTAATAATGAAAATTATATGGAATAATCCTACTCAAGTCCATAATCAATTGGAACAACAAGGATTGAATTAGGTTTAAGAAGTAAAGGCAAACAGTTTTCCATGTGAAACGATGCAATGGTTTTACACTAATCAAACTTATAATATTAAGAAGTTTACAAGCTGTAAGTTTCCCTTCAAAATGCAAATATTGATCAGCTTGATACTCAAGTAAATAATATGATAAGGTATATGATATAGTAGTACATGCAGTACAACTTTGACGAGGAAGCTAAAAACCTGTTAATGAGCAACTAACTTGTACATATAAGTAATAGGTTGATACTTACAATACTAGTAGGATAAAAAGTAAATCAAATTCTATATTCTAATGAGAATTTTAATATCAGTATTAAAATCAGCTCTTCCATGTACATAACCAATAGTAACATAAGTATAACATTGGAAGATATGCTTATCAAAGTAGAAGTTACTATGTAACAAAGATTACAAGCTTAAAGTCACAGTGAGTATCTTTACTATTGTTAGGTTTGATAAAGATAAGAACTCTTTTATTTGAACCTTGCTTACAAAGAATAACTGAAGAAAACAAACTACTTTACCTCGTTGAGTTGCTTGGAATTTATCATCTTATCTACTAAGCATTTTAATTGCAAATATAAACACTTCTTGATACTTTGTGAATTTAAAACGTTTACTTGTTCAATCATACCTTTAAACCTCTAAGAACTAGTAATCTTTCTACGTTAGCATAATTGCTAAGTAAGCCCAGGATTCAAAGTTAGATTCCACCTACTTGTCATAAAGAAGACTCGTTAGTAAACCGAAATAGAACAATACACAAGTAAACCTTATTCATGTTACAAAAAGGAAACTATTTAGTTAACGTAATTTGAGATTATGTAATACTAATCATTTGACTATTTATTTTTCTGCTAACCTTTAGCTGTTAGTAAACCACATATTCATCATTTTATTTTATCTCAAAATTTTAAATTTTTGTTAAAATTTGGGATTTTGACATGTGGTATCAGAGCATGGTTCAAACACTAGGTCTTGATGAAGCCCAACTAGCTTTTATGAAACAGTAAATTGAATTATTATGCTGCTGTATTTTCTTTTAAATTTTATTCAACAAAGAAATTGTTTTTGAAGTTTAACAAATAGGTATGGAAAGGCTGGAAGAATATGCAAAGGAGGAATATCCATTTACTGAACCAGAAAGCTTACCAAGAGATCCTATACCAGAATATTTAACTACCATTTTCTCAGAACTGTTACAAATCGTAAAAGACCTAAAATCTGAAATGGAATTTGTAAAATGAGAGAATGAAAGGATTCTGAGGGCTCACGAGGAGCTAAATCAGATCTTAACAGAAAGGTTTCAAACTGAGGGTAGGGGTAGAAGAAATGAATCAGAATATACAAGTCATCAACGTAAATTTAAAAGGACGAAACATACTAAAAATGAAAGCAGTTCATCTTCCGAGGTGTTTGGTGAACAATGAAATCTTCATTCTACTAGTGATAGTAATTATGACAACCATTACACTAAAAAGAGGAAATACAAACCTTATGAGGAAATTTTTGGGGAATTCAAAAAGATAAAACCACCAACATTCCATGGAGAGGCTGAGAAGGGGGAGGAAGCAGAATTTTGGTTATCTGGGATGAAGAAGTACTTACATATATATAACTATTCTAACCAATTAAAGGCTAGAATTGCTATTTACAATCTCTCAGGAAAGGCTGAAATTTGGTGGCAGGATTTGAAGAGTGTGAAGGGAATAAATGAGAAGAATGTAAATTGGAGTACCTTTAAGAGGTGCTCTAAAAATAAATTTATGTCTGAGCAATACTATGAAGAGAGAGCAAAAGAATTTTATGAGCTTAAATTAGGATGAATGACAATGAAATATCTAAATAGAAAGCTTTTAAGTCTACCTAGGTATGTTCCATACCTTGTAGATGAGAAAAAAAAGGTACAACAATTCCTCAGCTTTCTACCTTATCATATTACGGACAAGATTGAATATGACAATCCAAAGACCTTGGAAGAAGCTATGAGGAAAGCTAATTTCTATTTTGAATAGAATCGGAAGAAGGAAAGCATGTCCAACTGGAAGGCCAAGAAAAATAATAACCAGTATGAACAAAAGAAGAAAGATTTTGTGCCCAACAGAAATTCTAAGAATAATAAGGCCATAAATTATCCTAATAAGAATTTCCAAGGAAATAAGAATAATTCTCCAAACAATTAGAATAATTCCAAGGGTAACGAATTTGCTAATAACCATGGTAATTATACCAAGAACTTTGAGCGCAAAGAACCTATAAAGTGTTGGGAGTGTAATGGCCCACACTATGATTCAGTTTGTCCTAATCGGAAAAAGACTGTCGGCAATATTCATACCATACAGGAGGAGATGATTGTTGGAGAATTAGTGAGGACTATGCCCAGAATCAATGCAGCCTTGGAGAATCGACAAACAGAATATCAAACTTCCATGGTGGAAGTAGAAGGTATGATAAATCAAACCCCTGTAACTATTTTGATTGATTCAGGAGCTAGTATTAGTTATATTGCACCTAAAATGGTAGAAAAAGTAAAGTTACCTGTTGAAAAATTTAAGAATTATTGGTTGGTTCAGTTAGCCATTGGTGCTAAAAGAAAGGTAACTTGTTTTGTAAAAGAATGTGCAGTAGTTATGGATCATTTAAAAACTGTTGTGAAGCTTAATGTATTACCTCTTGGTTCTTATGATTTACTCATCGGTATGGATTGGTTAGAACAACATAGGGTAATTTTAAACTGTTACGATTAAACCTTTACATGTCTAAACGGTGATGGAAACTTGTAAGCGTAAAATGAATTCCTAGAAAAACCACTATAAGGAAAATCTCTGCTCTACAGCTTAAGAGAGCTATTAGGAAGGGTTGCAAAGCTTATGCAGTAAAAATAACTGATGACGAGAGTCTAAATAATACAGATACATTAAAATTGGAAGACATACTAGTCTTAAGAGAATATGTTGATGTATTCCTTAAAGAAATCACGGGACTACCTCTGAAAAGGGAACTGGATTTCACCATTGAGTTGGTACCTAGTGCAGTGCCTAGCTCAAAGGCCCCTTATCGAATGAACATACTTGAACTTGATGAATTAAATTCTCAATTAAAAGAACTAATTGATAAAAAGTATATTCGACCTAGTGTGTCTCCTTGGGGGGCACCTGTCATCTTCGTTAAGAAAATAGACAGGACCATGCGACTTTACAAAGATTATCGTCATTTGAATAATATGACCATTAAAAATCGATACCTGTTGCCCCACATAGATGATCTATTGGATCAACTACATGGAGCCACAGTGTTTTTGAAAATAGATTTAAGGTCTAGATATCATCAAGTTAGGATTAAATATGAAGACATCTTTAAAATGGCTTTTAGAACTAGATATGGCCATTACAAGTTTGTGCTTAATGAACAACGTTATGCATAAGTATTTAGATACATTTGTAGTCGTGTTCATTGACTATATTTTAATCTATTAAAAAACTGAAGAAGAACATAAATAACATTTAAAAATTGTTTTGCAAGAGTTACGAGATCATCAACTCTTTGCAAAGTTTAGTAAATGTGATTTCTTCAAGGATAAGATTTAGTACTTAGGTCATGTGGTGACCAAGGAAGGGATTTCAGTAGATCCCAAAAAGATAAATGAGATCAAAGATTGGCGGGTTCCTAAGGATGTAACCAATGTTCGATCTTTCATGGCAAGTACCGGTTACTACTAGAGGTTCATCGAAGGGTTTTCAAGGTTTGCGAATCCAATAACTTCTTTGCAGAAGAAAGGAAAAAAAATGATTGGAATCAGAAATGTGAGGAAAGCTTTAAAAAGTTAAAAAATTTATTAACCAACGCACCTATTTTAAGAATAGCTGATCCAAATAAAGAATTTGTAGTGTGCACTAATGCTTGCAATGATGGCTTAGGCGGTGTTCTGACTCAAGAAGGGCATGTTATTGCCTATGAGTCAAGAAAATTAAAAACTCATGAAAATAATTATGCAACTTGTAATCTAGAATGAATAGCTGTTATACATGCTCTAAAGATGTGGCAACATCACCTAATTGGCAGAAATTTTATTTTAATGACTGATAATAATGGATTAAAGTATCTATTAGATCAGCCTAATCTGAATGCCATACAAGCTAGGTGGCTAGCTTTTCTAAGTGAGTATGATTTCAAAATTCAGCACATTAAGCGTAAAGAAAATAAAGTTGTTGATGCATTAACTAGGAATGCAAGGCTGAATTTTGCAGCAGTTATCAGCACTTATACTACATATTTGGATGAACAGCTTAAAGAAGGAATAGAACAAGATGAAATTTACCAAAATTTACAAGCTAAAACTAAAGAAAATCCAACATAAAGCTTAAGTAAAGGGTATAGTTCGAATGCAAAATAATTTTTACTGTATAAAGACAAAATGTATGTACCTAACGTGGCTAAAGTTAAGTTGAAATTTTGGATGAACTTTATAAAAATCCATACTCAGGTCATCGAGGCTATCAAAAGACTATAACTACATTAAGAAAAGAATATTTTTGGCCAAATATGAAGATTGAAGTAGTATAATATATTGCTAGGTGTTTTGATTGTCAGCAGGTGAAAACTGAACATCAACACCCAGCTAGATTACTTCAGCCATTACCCATTCCTAGCTGGAAATGGGAGATAATTAGTCTTGATTTTGTTATTGTACTGCATAGAAATCAGAATCTAAATGATTCTATCATGGTAGTGGTTGATAAGTTAAGTAAAACAGCTCACTTTATGCCTGTTAAAACTACACATAAAGCTACAAATATAGCTAATATCTTTCTAAAACAGATTTTTCGATTGCATGGAGTACCGAAAGTCATAATCTCAGATAGAGATCCTAAATTTATAGGTAACTTTTGGAAATCTTTGTTTAAAGGATTAAACACTACATTAAATTTTAGTAATTTGTTCCATCCTCAAACATATGGACAAACTGAAAGAGTAAACCAAGCACTAGAAGATTGATTAAGAATGTATGTGAAAGACCAGCCAGGTAAATGGGAGGATTATTTACATCTGGTAGAATTTGATTATAATAATAATTATCAGGCATCAACCAGATTTAGTCCTTTCGAGATTCTGTATGGAAGGAAGTGTAATACTCCAATCTCTTGGAGTAATATAGTGGATAGATTGGTATTAGGTCCTGAACTGTTAAAAGAAAAGGAAGAAATTGTAAGGCAAGTACAAGGTAATCTAAAATCAGCACAAGATCGACAGAAAAGTCAAGAAGACCTTAAAAGAACTCAAAAGGAGTTTCAGGTAGGTGAACATGTGTTCATCAAGGTGAGGCCCAAAAAGAGCTCTCTGAGATTGGGGAGTTGTGCAAAACTAGGACCTTGTTACTGTGGTCCATTTGAAATACCGTCTAGGATTGGACAAGTAGCTTATCAATTAGCATTACCACCCAATTTAAGGGTACATACTGTTTTTCACATTTCTGTATTAAAGAAATATGTTCATGATGCTACTCATGTTGTTAACAGGAATGATGTATAGGTGGAAATAGAAGGATATTTTCTGGTGGAACTGGACTGTATCCTCAGGTGGAGGGAGATCACACTTCGAAACCGCACCATTGGACAGGTGAAGGTGCAACGAAAGCACCTTAGTTTAAAGGAAGCCACCTAGGAATTGGAAAGTAATATGCGATAGGCATATCCAATTCTATTCCAGGGGAATTCTGAGGATGAAGAATAAATAACATCGAGGACGATGTTATGTTCTAAGGGGGTGTGTATGTCACATGCCCCAATTTTGGAAAAAACAATATTATCTTATTTAATTTTATTTAAAGACAATATGTTAGATTTTATTCTAAGTTGTAAATGATGACTCAATAGAGTCAAGGATATTTTATGTAATACTGAATATTTTAATTATAAATAAATCAAGGTGGAGACAACAGCTTACGAGAGCTATTAAAAGAGTGTTTATTGGTCAAATTGGTGGAGGAAACTGGGTGGAGAGCAAAAAGACATGTGGCAGCATCCTCAAACCACTTCCAACTGTTGCAGGTGGAAACCTCCCTACATTTGGGGTCGTGATCCCCCAAGAAAGTGGGATCAGAGAAGGTGGCTCAATTAATGACAACTAACCCAAAAGACCTAGGCAATCTTTATAAAAATTCCCATTGAACAGAGCTGAGGCTGCTGATTCTAGAGAAGTGATCATTCAGGTGAATGTACTTCAGATAAATTCAATGGCAAGGGAAGTTATGGAAAGATTTTGAGGGGTTAACTGCTAAGTGATCTAGTGTACCTTTTCAGCTGAAGGATATTAATGCTGAGTACAGATTAATTATTGAGTCATTGGAATAGTCTATTGTTTGCTTGCTCCACCAGTTCTCAGCCAAGAAGACTAAGAACAGGATTGGGGGTCCTGAGGAAGCATTGTTTGAGCGTTCTCCAGGATTTGGTAGGGAGGAACGACCTCCTAATGCTGTTGTTGTCTATCCTAATAAGGTTCTACATTCTTTTGTTTTACTGTGTTAGATAGTTAAATGTAAATATGACTATTAAATGAATGTTAAATATTTAGTTGTAAAATGTTAGAGTTAGTAATCTTTTAGATTATTGAAAGAATAAATCTGAAATAGATGAAAAATAATTCTAATCTATGTTTTTTCACGTCTGGAAGGACCAGACCATACTCCAGCATAGACAAAGTATTTAAAGTAGAAGATGGAAATGATAAGAGACTGGAATGAATAGATGTATTATGTATTTCATAAGAGCAGATTAATTTAATACAGTATATAGGTTACTATTAGAAGAACAATAACATGTTCATCTATGTTTATTGTTTAACCAACTTATTTATGTAAATATACTAGAAAAGAAATACCAATAACTCAGTACAAGTAGAAGGATTATTATATTAAGAAAATACCCTAGTAGATAAGATGTTATGCTTATACACAGTACATTATTCTTTTTATTGAAATTAAAATATGTAGGAGGGTAAACTGTGTTATGCTATATATATATTTTCTTTGTGTTTATTTATTAACCCGTTGCATATGTAGTAGAAGAAATACAGTTAAAGTACTTTGTTTACATTCAGTTCAATAAAGATAAAACTACTATTCATATAGTTATATACTTAAATTATTAACTAAACAAACAATAACAATTACTAAAAACAAGAAGGGTATATGAATAGTATCTAAATTATAAAGGACAAACCAAATTACAGAGTCTATGTTATCTTTTCAAATAACTCTAGTAAATTTTCTTCTATCTTTTCAGTCAATAGAAATGTTAATGATTAATATAAATAAAATACATATCTATGTAAAGAACTGTTTTATATTTATCAATAGGTTTATTCCTGCAAAAGAAAACTACAGGGTCGAAACCCTAATCTAAATATGTTGTTTCAAATAAAAACAACTAAGCTATAATCCATTGGTTATATCATTGTATATCAGTAAGCAATTAATTTATTACAGACTAGTTACAACCCTTATAACATATAAATGAATAAATACAAATTTAAGAAAATATCATTATACTTTGATAATAAAATTAACATAAAAAAATATCTATTTTACAAGTAACAAAATCTACTTATAATAAATTGAAAGATTTAGTTAAACAAGGGTTTCCTACAGGAAAACCCTAGATTGTATTTCTGAGAAAAACGAGTAAAATTTATAAATTAACTATGACTGAATGATATTAAAACATTAACATTAATCTATTACAAAGTATATTAAACAGTAAATAACTTCATTCATAGTCAAATAGGGTTAAAACCCTAAGTACACAGAGTTACAAAATAGCTTTACTGCATGCGAGTCCAAGCTCGAAAGAAATCCTTTAAAAAAAAACATTGTTTTACATTAACGATCCATAAGGCTAAAAATATAAACCAAATACAACACCCAGCTCATGGCCAGGACTACCCATCAACTAGCAAGGGTTTGAAGAGTTGTTAAAAACAACAACATTTGTATGGTCGTGGCTATGCTCAAATTTGCGTCTGTATGACATAGATCTACATTGTATGTCTAGTATCTATGTCCAAGTTTGAGTCCTCTATCACATGTATCTACGTTATATTCTAGTAGCCATGCTTGTTTATTCCACCCATGGATCTGCCTTGTGTCAGTCTTCAGCCATGAGTTGGTTACTTATGTCTATGAGTAAAAAATATTGATGTACTACAGATGCCTACTTGACTACATGCTCCGATCGAGCCAACATTTTCACCTCGTAGCAACGACTTGTTCTGTCAAAGCTCTCGTTTATCGTATCCTTGTAAGACTCATGCTTTGGGGGGAATCCTATTATACCAAAATCCTTTCATCATCATGTGATAAGACCATTGACATAGCTATTTTCCCTTAATCCCAGCACTTGGAGTGGAAACCCATGTTGATTGTCAATCTTTCATAAAAGACTCAGCACCATGCTTTCCCCTTTATCCATGAGCAGTACCTTGCTCACACCGCCTATTCCTTGTTTTCCATAAGCGGTGCCACCACTTATAGCCCTTGGTCCATAAGCATTTTTTACCTGAACCACTCCGTCATAGAAGGAGAAAAGCGGTACCCTGGGTAAAATGGAAAAACGAGAAGATTCTCGAGGCTCCTAGATCATGAGCCTCATGTCCTTCCTTATCCCTATCATTTTCGGTCACTTGAGCTTGAGATCCATCATCCAAGGATCTTATAGGTCACCTCATCCATAAATCTCTCAACCATTCCTATCCATTGAGCCTTAAAAATACAGGCTCATGTCCATGGTTAAGGGGGGGAATCATAGAGGTATTGTTATGCTGTTGGATTGACCACTTGGACCAAGCCAATGGAGAAAATAGAGAGAAAAAGTTGGAGCTTATGGGGATAAAATTTTTGGTTTCATGGAGATGCATGTCAACACTAAGGCTTAATTGGTTGTAAAATTATCCATTTTAATCTTAATGCAAAGTTGATTTCCGTCCCACTTTAGTGTTGTTGTTTGATTTCACGTGTAAATGTTGTTGGATTCCTTAGTCATTGACATGGATTAATAGATTATGTTCTGGTAGCTTTGATATGTTTGTGTGTTTAATCTGATTGCAGGTACACATGTTTACTATCGAAGCAGGCATTCTAGGTATCTACGATATCCAGGGAGGGTCTTCATCCTTTGTCATTCATACGGTTCTGGATTTGAACCATTCAGACTAGAAGAACAACTTCTATCCACAGAAGGTGAAATATTCCTGCTTACAGAAGACCAAGTACCATATTTTTTGTAGTGGAAAGGGCTTCTTGCTTAGCTCCATTGATGACAGTACTGTAAGAGCTACAATAAAAATCTCATAGAGTAAGGTCCTACATAAGATGACAGCTGCTGAGTGCACTGCTACAATAGTAGAGCCAGCAGAAAAGTGTGCATAATGAGTGCACATTAACTAGTCACAGTTCCTCCTGAACAAATTGATGAACGATGCATGTGGCATGCAGGAATATCCCACGAAGAAGTTTCACTTCTCGTAGATTTTAATTCTAATATAATTTGTAGTATGGGCTCTGCCACTAGATTATCAACCCATGGATACCCCAGTAGAGCTCCTCAGCATGCCATAACAAAACCTCTGGGAATGAAAGGATAGTAAGTGTAAGATCGATGCCAATCTTACATTCTTTCTACAAGGAGAAAGGCTTAGGTAGATTGTGTGCAAGCAATATCAACTGAAACCTACAACAATGGGAAAGTATCCATTCATTCACTTCCATGCAGGGCTGCACGACATCATCATGCATCTATGCACTGACCCTAAGAAGTAGGTACTCTCAAATTTCTTTATCCTTAGGGATGTGGATATTAAAATGGAGATCAAACATTGGTCTAAGGAATGGTTTAGCTAGCATGAGGTTCGTGCAGCAAAACACGTGTCACAAAAGGGTCCACAAGAGAACCCACCGCAGGACCGCACCAATAACAACACCTAGGAGGATCAGGATGAATCCCAAAAATAAGAAGGAGAAGAAGTGCGAGACCCACCCAATGTTGGCGAAGAAGACCCCCCTACTGAAGAGGAGGTGCACATTGAAAGAACTAGGAAGATGAAGGGTAAAGAACCCATGTAGGAAGAAAAAGAAGCCTTGGCTATCCCACATAGGAAGAAGAAGAAGGCTAACTTATCCCAAGTAATGGGCATAGTAGATGAGGATTTGACTCTTCTCAGTGAGGCGATCGCCGAAGTAGCCAAGAAAAAATTGGCTAACCTGACAAGCTGACAAACCAACTAAACGACTTCCATCACTATGAAAGTTAACCAGCTGGTCGAGACAGTCGCAGAAGTTCCTGACACCATGCAGGTTGAAACCTATGGTGTAGACGCAACAGACACTGTGGCGACGCCAATGCTTCTCCCACCCTTAAGAATAGAAATGCATGCGCAGACATTTTCTACAGAAGAAGAATAAAAAGAGGTAAGTGTCCACAACTTGGACACATTGATTTTGGATTTCTCTAAGATAATGTTGCCGCAAATATATTCCATTTAGCATGCTACTGCTAGAGGTTAGAATCTAGGAAAATGAGGTTGCATATCAGGCAGCCAAGGCAACTAGGAAAGCAAAGAAGCACAAGCAAGTTATCAAGTGCTAGCATGAAGACCTAGAAGTTCAATCCCAAAAGCAGGTGTCATGGGAACAAGCTATAAAGGATGAAGTCACGCAACTATCAAATGAGGAGAAAGAAGCTGAGGCAGAACCTGTGCACCAGCTGAGGCGGCTATCCAAACTGACCGCTGACCTTGTCAGATGCCCCAATTTTGTGAAAACAATATTATCTTATTTGATTTTGTTTAAAGACAATATGTTAAATTTTATGCTAAGTTTTAATTGATGACTCAGCAGAGTCAAGGATATTCTATGTAATTCTGAATATTAAAATTATAAATAAATCAAGGTGGAGACAATAGCTTAGGAGAGCTATTAAAAGAGTGTTTACTGGTCAAATTGGTGGAGGAAACTGGGTGGAGAGCAAACAGACATGTGGAAACATCCTCAAACCACTTCCAACTATTGCAGGTGGAAACCTCCCTACATTTTGGGTCATGATCCCCCAATAAAGTGGGATCAGAGCAGGTGGCTCAATTAATGACAGTTGACCCAAAAGACCTAGGCAATCTTTATAAAAATTCCCATTGAAGAGAGCTAAGGCTGCTCATTCTAGAGAAGTGATCATTTAGGTGAATGTACTTCAGATAAATTCAATGGCAAGGGAATTTTTGGAAAGAGTTTGAGGGGTTAACTTCTAAGTTATCAAGTGCATCTTTTTAGCTGAAGGATCTTACTGCTGAGTGCAGGGTGATTATTGAGTCATTCGACTAGTCTATTGTTTGCTTGCTCCACAAGTTCTCAGCCAAGAAGACCAGGAACAGGCTCGGGGATCCTGAGGAATCGTTGTTTGAGAGCTCTCCAAGATTTGGTAGGGAGTAACGGCCTCCTAACGCTGTTGTTGTCCATCCTAATCAGGTTCTACATTCTTTTGTTTTACTGTGTTAGATAGTTAAATGTAAATATCACTGTTAAATAAATGTTAAATATTTAGTTGTAAAATGTTAGAGTTAGTAATATTTTAGATTATTGAAAGAATAAATCTGAAATAGATGGAAAATAATTCTAATCTATGTTTTTCCACGTCTGGAAGGACCAGAATGTACTCCAGCATAGACAGAGTATTTAAAGTAGATGAAGGAAATGATAAGAGACTGGAATGAATAGATGTATTATGTATTTCATAAGAGCAGAGTAATTTAATATAGTATATAGGTTACTATTAGAAGAACAATAACCTGTTGATCTATTTTTATTGTTTAACCAGCTTATTTATGTAAATATACTGGAAAAGAAATAAAAATAACTCAGTACAGGTAGAAGGATTATTATATTAATAAAATACCCTAGTAGATAAGATGTTATGGTTATACACAGTACATTATTCTTTTTATTGAAATTAAAATATGCAGGAGGTTAAACTGTGTTATGCTATATATATATTGTCTTTGTGTTTGTTTATATTCAGTTCAATAAAGATACAACTACTATTCATATAGTTGTATACTTAAATTATTAACTAAACAAAGACTAATAGTTACTAAAAACAAGAAGGGTATATGAATAGTATCTAAAGTATAAAGGACAAACCAAATTATAGAGTCTATGTCATCTTTTCAAATAACTCTAGTAAATTTTCTTCTATCTTTTCAGTCAATAGAAATGTTAATGATTAATATAAATAAAATACATATCTATGTAAAGAACTATTTTATATTTATCAACAGGTTTATTCCTGCAAAAGAAAACTACAGGGTCAAAACCCTAATCTAAATATATTGTTTCAAATAAAAACAACTAAGCTATAATCCATTGGTTATATCATTATATATTAGTAAACAATTAATTTATTACAGACTCGTTACAGCCCTTATAACATATAAATGAATAAATACAAATTTCAGAAAATCTCATTATACTCTGATAATAAAATTAACTTAAAACAATATTTGTTTTACAAGTAACAGAAACTACTTAAATAAATTGAAAGATTTAGTTAAGCAAGGGTTTCCTCCAGAAAAACCATAGCTCATATTTCTGAGCAAAACGAGTAAAATTTATAAATTAACTATGACTGACTGATCTTAAAACATTAACAGTAATCTATTACAAAGTATATTAAATAGTAAATAACTTCATTCATAGTTGAATAGGGTTAAAACCCTAAGTACACAGAGTTTACAAAATAGCTTTAGTGCATGCGAGTCCGAGCTCGAAAGAAATCCTTAAAAAAAAAACATTGTTTTACATTAACGAGCCATATTGTAATCTCATAGATCACATAAGGTTACCAATAATACATACCAAAACATACATACATAACAGAGACAAGAGATGAGAACAAGTAGGTGAATTAACAGATTATATTACATGAATGGGTCCATACAACACAAAGAACTGAACCGAGTTCTCATCTGGCTCAATAGCCTAATATATATGATTACAAAACAGTTACAAAATAACTACTTGTCGGTTTGGTGAACCAACACGACCTTAGGTGGCCAACCTAATCTCTAGTTTTAGTTGGCCGAGCGACTTAGTCGACTGATCAACTTAGTCGGCTGATTGACTAAGTCGGCGATCATTCAAGCCGACTTATCAACTTGCTCCTCCAACATGTCCCCCATGAACAAAACATTTCTTCGTCCTGAATAAACAGGGAGGTACAAAAATATTCCTGTGTGTATTAGTAGTCATTATGATGTGCTTGGTCTTCATGGGCTATGAAGTATGATGGTGGGTTTTTTCTGTACACAGAATTCAACAATTGCTGGGGCTGTCACTACTAGGTGATGTTGGAAATCTGTCCAACTTTGCAATATTTTCTGTATGTCGATGGTGAGTGTAGTCAGACTTGATAAGATCGACATCTTCTCCAAGATGGAGACTTCAGCTATTCTCTCCATGTTGGGACCCATAAAATGGTCCTTCTCCTCTGCAGTATTGACAAGTCGTTTCATTTATGGGAAGATGATGTCAAATTTTTCCAAGTTGGGGATAGATTGGTGCACCCACTGATGTGCTTCCCTCTCAAGTTTCTGCAGCTTGGCTATCTCAAGCACTATTTTTTATTCTATTGTGGTTCTGAGTGCTTCATCAGTGGTTTTCCTATTTTTAAGTGCTTGGATCCCTTGTTGGGTCTGATGAGTTTGCTGATAGACTTGCCTATAGTAAGCAGGCCAGTCTCATAGTATTTGTTTAGTAATGACAGACTCCTCCATGTCATCTTGCAGCACTTTATAGGATTCAGAAAAGGCTATGTGCCGCGCCATTAGGAGGCGGGCAGTTTCTTCTTTTTGCTCCTCCTTCTGGTGCTTGTCCATCTTCTAAGAACTAGGCTATTTCTTCTAATTCTCTTGGGACTGCTTCTATATGAAATAGATGTGCATCAGGTAAGTCATCTTCGACTCCTGTCGGCTCTTCTCTTGTGTCGGTTCGGGATAAATGGTTGGGACCGACATTCAACTTGCCTGGTCTGACAACAATGTCGAATTCGAATTCTTGGAATAATAGTAGCCCTCGACAAATCCTTCCATGATGTAGCAGTTTATTGACAAGATATTTAAGTGCCTAATGGTCTGTATAGAATATAAATGGGTTAGCTAGAAGAGAATGTGGATATTTTTGTAATGCAAAGACCATTCCTAGTGCTTCTCTTTCTGTTGTCGAATAGTTTCTCTCAGCTTTGTTTACTTTTCTGCTACTGTAAACTATAGGATAATCCATTCCATAATCTCTTGGTTGAGTTAAGATCGCTCCTATTGCTAGGCCTGATGCATCAATATGAACATGGAATTTGATTGACCAGTTTGGAAACCTTAGGATTGGTGCTTCAACTAGTTTTCTTTTTAATTTTTTGAATGATAAGTGGCACTCCTCTGTCCAGTTGAATTCTTTATCTTCCCTTAATAGTTCTTCAAGGGGATAGGTCATATCTGAATAATATCTTATGAATTTTTTGTAATAGCCTGTGTGGCCAAGTAACACCCTGACTCGTTTTGGGTTTATTGGTTGTTTTAGGTCAAGGATAATTTTTATTTTTGCAAAGTCAGCCTTAATACCTTCCCTACAGACAATGTTCCCTAATAATATCCCTATAGGGGTGACATATATACATTTATTGATGTTCAGGGATAGTTGAATTTGTAGACATCTCTCCAACATAAGCCTGAGCCATTTGCATGATCCTTTAACATGGAGTATATTGTCCAATCATCAAAGTATAATGCCATGGTCTTGTAAATATATTCTTGAAATGTTTTGACAAAAATTATAGAAAATAATGCAGGTGCATTCTTTACTCCAAAAGGCATAACCTTATAAGAAAATGATCCAAATTCACATACAAAGGTTGTCGTTTTCTAGTCTTCTTTAGCTATTGGTACTTGGTTATAACCTGAGAATCCATCTGTAAATGAGTAGCGTTTATTTCCTACAACCTCATTTAAGATTTCATCTGCATAAGGAGTTGGAAATGGGTCTGTCAGTGTCACTTTATTTAGTTCTCTGAAGTCGACACAAATTCTTAGTTTGGTCAGATCATGTTTCTTAGGTTGTACAACCATTGGAATTGCCCATTCTGATTGGTCAATAGGATAGATGATGCCTGTTGCAAGCATGTTATCAATTTCTTTTTTGACTATCTCTTTGTATTTGTGAGCTAGCTCATATGGCCTTTTCTTCACAGGTTGAACATTAGGTTTAGTGTCAATCTTCATTTCTCCGATTTCATGGTCTAAGCCTTTGAGGTCTTTATAATCTCTAGCAAAGACATCTTGGAACTCTCTTAATAAGTTCACTATCTATGTGGTCTGCTCTTCACTCTGGTAGTCACCAATCTTGTCCATTTTTGGTCGACCATCATTTGAGATGTCGGATTCCCTAGTATTGAATTTAGCATCTAGCCATTCTGGTGCTTTGGCTTCATTGATTGGTTGAATTCCTTCCTTAAACCATGAGAATGTGGCATGGAAGTCAGCTGCAATCATTTTGTCGGTATCCTATTTGTCAGTTGTTTCCACTTTAAGAACTGTACAAATAGGTTTGGTCATTTGACATGGTTTGATTTCCATCTAAAGCTTTTCCCTTCTGTATTTTCATTTTCTAATTGTAGTCTTGCCGACTGTGGTTTTGTCTTGGTTTGTATATTGTTGCATTTCATTGTCTATCGATTATCATTTAAGGTTTTTTTTTCTGTCGGCTGCATAAATTCTTCAATTTGTTTTGCTGTTTCGACCAAGTTTTCATTTTGTGGTAGAAAGTTGAAATATTTAATGAAATTTTCTCTGAGTTCATGCCACAAGAATGTTTCACCTCTAGCTTCTTCCATTTTATACCATTTTTTGGGTAAGTCGGCGAGGGTTGATGGGAATAGGTGTGGCCATGCTCGTTCATCCTTGTATCCAAGTTTTCTCCTTTCTTTTTCACATGTCTTAATATGATCTTCTGGATTCCATCCTTGAGTGAATATAGGTATCTAAGCCTGTTTAGTTAACTTATTTCCTCCAAACCTTTCGACAAAGTAAGTCGAAGCTAATGTCCAGGTCTATAGTCTTGTCTAATGGGTATCCCACCATCTAGAAGCTTGTATTGTAAATGTTTCTACTAGGCTTTGAAGTCAGCCATGCTCATCAATATTTTTGGAAACTTGTTCTACATGCATGACTGGTGATTCTCTTTCCTTGTATCTTGGTATTTGTGTAGTATTTACATTGGTAGGTTGTAAGGTAGGGCATTCCCTAATTTTATTCTCAAATATTTCTGGGACAATGGACACTATGAAGCACTATTGGGTGGTATTTTTATGCACTTTTTGAATAGTCCAACACCCTCTTGCTTTTGTTTCATAGTTCTCGATCTCCCAATCATATAATTCAGCATCTGAATTATAACCAACTGAGTCTTGGTTTCCTAAATGAAGTTCTCTGTATATATTAGGTTCTGTATAATCTGCATTGTTTTGAATCTAGTAGAGTTTTCAGATGTCGACTTCTTCATCGATAGGTTCAGTCCAAGGTTCTCCTTGAGATGGGTGAATAGGTACAATGACCTTTTGTCCATTTCCCTTTAATTTGATTCTCTCTTTGTCCAGGGATATCGATGCATTCATCTGTCGACCCCAAGGTCGACCGACTAATGCTGGGAGGGAACTGGATCCTTCCTTAGGGTCAATTATTTTGAAGTCGACTTTGGTCGAGATTCCTTTTATAGTTATGTCAACATTTTTCCAGACTCCAATAGGTTCAATTAGGCCCTGGTCGGCTAGTTTCAGGTATATGTCTGACTCATATAGTCAAGGTCTGCCCATTTGTTCCCAAGTGTCACAAGACATGCTGTTTACTTATGATCCAAAGTCAAGCACTACTTGTCGGACATGGTATCCTTCAATTTACAGGTCGACAAGTGGGTCGGCATCACTTTTTTCTTTTTGATTTTAGCTGCAGATATTCTTTGTTCATTTTTCAGAGTTGTTATGTTTTATTTCTTATAGTAAGTCGATGAAATGAGATACTGAGTTATCTTTTTGTATGAGATGTATTAGTTCTTTTATTCTGTTATGTCGATTGTCATTAGCTTATTCCTGTTGTGAAAATTCTTTGAATACATTGGATGCTTCTTTGTATATTTGTTTTTCTTTAAGTGGATTAGAGTAGACATTTTTCTCTTTTATTTTGCTGATTCTTGGGTTATCACTTCCTGTTTTTGTCCCTTGTCAGGATACAATATGCAATTTTTTTTGTGTTTATTACATCATTTTTTTGCACACACAACAAGACATTAACATTTTTCTTTGTATTTGTTTTTTCCAACATGGTAGGGAAATTCTCTAGTGAGCGATCCCCTACTCCACAATGAGTACACAATTTGAGGTCAGTTCTGTCTTTATATGGATAGTCTGCATACCGATGTCCCTCCTTATAACATGTAAAGCATTGGATGGGTCGACATGGTTGATTGTTTCGATTCCCAGGGAATCGACCTCATCCTCCATAGCCTCCACGTCAATTGTCATACCAGTGCTCGTATCTTCGACCTTCATATATTTGACTGTTATGATCATTTGGTAAGTTTTTTTTCTCATTATTTTGTGCAACTGCAGTGGTTTGGTAGAATGCATGATAATTCTATCGGTTCTTCAAGTTGAAATGGTAGTCAACTATGTTATGATTTTTAGTTTCGCAGATTGCACACCAAGATTCCTTTCCATTCTTCATGTTGAATAGGAAATATTTTTACGAGTGGTCTCCATGCTCCTAGAAAATGTCACAACAACACTTCGTCTGCATGAATCGAACATCCTATCAGCTATATTCCTATCGATAGTTGTCTTTGGAATGTCTGGCCATCAAGCACATTGTGCACCAGATATCCTAATTTTTGAGGTTTAATTCCTTTAAAGACTTCTGTACACTCTCAAGTTATTCTTCTAGTCTGTGATCAGTAGGTTATGCTGGTATGTCCTCATCCATTTTCACTTGGAGAGATTTTGTAAGGGAATCTTCGTAAGACTTGAATATTTCCAGACTTATGTGTCGACAGAATTTCTAAGATAAACCTGCAAGAAACCACTGGATTAATAATTGTTCATCTATAACATAGTCCAGTTGGCTAAGAAGGTCTTTTCATCACTTATCATAGTCACAGACAGTTTCTCCTGGCTTCTGTGATGTTGTTTTTAGTTTTTTCACTGCCAGATGTTTTGCATATGGATTTTTGAAAAATGATAGAAATTGTGCTTTGATCTCAACTTTGGTTGGTCAAGGTTGTCTTTCAGAAAAGGTCATATACCAAGTTAACGCTCTTTTCCTCAAGGCACCAATGAACTGTGCCATATATCTGTCTTCATCCGTAACTTGGTTAGCCTCCCAAGTCGACTCACAGATGAACTAGTGTCGTCTGGGGTCCTCATCCCCCTCATATAGAGGAATGTGTGCTGACTCATGACCCATGCTAGAATCACTACCGCTGCTTTCAGGAGGTGGCGGTGGTGGAGGTGGGGTAATTTTCTTATTCCTCTCTACAAAGCTATCGTCAACGAAACTTTTGTCTCCATCAGTTGTTTTTTTCGTTTCATGATCGACTGGAAGTTGGTTGATTTTGACTTCTTTTGTCGATGTTCAACTACAGTTACCTGTCCGCAGTTCTAAATGTTTTGTGTCCTCCAAAGCTGTATTTGGTAGTGGGGGTGATTCTTCATGTGTCGGTAAAATTAAGCGGATACTTTGGTTGGAGGGTACTGCTTGACAAGTAACCCAATTTCCTTCTTCTGGTCGATGGATAATGAGGTGTCTTCCAGTGTATGTCTCATCATCTAGTCGACTCCATATACCAAAGTCACTAGCTCATAGTTGGAGGTCCTTTTTGACAATAGTTTGTATCCGGGTATGCAGCTTCAACGGAGAGAGAGTTGTTCCTTCATGGGGAGCTCTCAACTAGAGAGCTTCTGGCTGCTCTATCCACAATTCTTCCTCTGTAGGGGATGCCTCTTCTTCCATGCCTTCTTCTTTTCAGTCATGACCCGACTCTGGCAGATTTCTTTCTTGGTCAGTCGCCCTAGGACTCCTTCCTCTTTGCGGTACTAAGGCTCTTTCTCTTCTTTCTTCCCTCCTTTGTTGTCACTCTTCCCTCTCTATTTTATGAATGTCCAACATGCCGTTGTGTGATACTATCTTCTTGATTTCCCTTTTGGTCGACTTCTCCTTACTGGTGAATGGTATCTGCTTCTAGGCGACTAGAATCCACTCCACTTTATCTCGACATATGACCAGCTACCCCCCCATAGCCTACCTAATGCTTTTAGAAATCCTAGATAGTTTGGTTTACTTGCTTAGGAAGTATTCCCACTCCCTTTTTGCAATGAATTTTTCCCACCTCTTTTGATTTTCCGACTAGTTAGGGTTTAATTGTGGTCCGTGAAGTGATGGATGAGGTTAGACAATATGACCCACGCCCTTCTTGATCAGTAATTTAAGCAGCAAGGTCGGTAAGGAACAAAGAAATTGCTCAGTGAGGTCTGTGTAAAATTTCTCCTTAACGATTTCCACAGAAGTTCTGTCTTCTACTGCTTGCTCCTCGTAGAAGTCATCGACGATTTTTTTGAACCACTCCAATAAGTTTGTTCTTCCCCCTTAGATCAATTTTTCTAGCAACTGTTGTTCTTTAGTCCCTTCTATATTTTTCATCTAGGAGTTTCTTCAGAAGTTGGAGCACTGATTCTACAAACTTCTTATGTGTTTCTGTAAAGAATCATACTTTTTCTTGTGTGGTCGTTAATATGTTTCTTCATGCATAATTCTGCAAATAATTTACAACTTTACATTCCCACCAGTCCTTAATCTCCTGTTATGATATCATCTATTTGCATACATCTTAGACATGTACTACTGGCAACGGAACCAATGTTGTAATCTCACAGATCACATAAGGTTACCAATAATACATACCAAAACATACATACATAGCAAAGACAAGAGATAAGAACAAGTAGGTGAATTAATAGATTATATTACATGAATGGGTCCATACAACACATATCACTGAACCGAGTTCTCATCTGGCTCAACAGCCTAATATATATGATTACAAAATAGTTACAAAATAACTATCGGTTGGTTAGGTGAACCGACACGACCTTAGGTGGCTGACCTAATCTCTAGTTTTAGTCGGCCGACCGACTTAGTCGGCTGATCGACTTAGTAGACTGATCGACCAAGTTGGCTATCGTTCAAGTTGACTTATCAACTTGCTGATCCACCAAGCCATTAGGCTGAAAATATAAACCAGATACAACACCCAACTCATGGCCGGGTCTACCCATTGACTAGCAAGGGTTTGAAGACTTGTTAAAAAAAACAACAACCTTTAAAAAGAGACTACATAACAAATGGCGAGGCGAGAAAAGCTTCCAAGCTCAAGGCTTCTCCAATCGACAACTTTGATACAAGCAGGGCAAGAACCCAAACATTGACCACAGGGCTTACCCATTTGAAGCCACAAAATTCAAAGGCAGCCAAATTTGTCAACTTTATGATTTGCAAATGGAGTCTTGGGTACCTGCAGTGAGAACCAAGTACTACGTTATATTCATAACTCCTTTACTTAAAAAAAACTAACTGTAAACAATATTACTGTGAGAATTCTAATATGGAATGAGAACTAAACATTTACCTTAAATAGGAATGTTGAACAGTCCTTCCACGGGACTGTCACTAGCAGCAAGGTGTGTACATGATTTATGTAAACCCTACACCGATGAAGGAGCTCAACCAACAACCATAGAAGCCTCATCTTCGCACAACAGTGACAGGCTATGAAAATAGTTAAATGGTGTTACAAACAGGCTGCAAGCCAAAGTGCAAATGAACCCAATAGGCTCTTGCAGAGTATAAACTCACAAACACAAAAAAATGGCAACAAGACCGAACACCGGAGGCTATAGCACATTACACTTAAGCGTTGGAGTAAGATGGAGCATAGAATACTCACGGCGGCCATGAGACTTGCAGATAGCCTGAAGGCCAGCGAGAACTATGGAGAAAGAATAAGAAAGAATTAGAGTTGCATCGATTATATATCTCCAATGCATAGCCAGGAGATGACCACGTGCCATAAGAAAATAAAAAATTATGCATGGGTGGAACTCTATAGTCACCTGCATTCCAGTAATAACCAATTATTTATGCAATTATTTATTAACAACGATGCAAGAAATATGATATGGACTCATATATATATATCCCAATGTTATCATAACACATGTATATCGTAAGGTCGTTAGCATTGTTTGGAATTTGGATAAACCACATTATGATGACGTTGACCTAGTGCAAGATGTTATCACTTAACTATTTGATTGAATCCAAATTCAACCTTGTATAAAACCCTTTAAAACTATAGTAAGGGTATGCGCTAACAAATCATTGGTATGCACGTTTTATAATCCTTTAAAAATAACAACTTAAGTGGTGGTAATTGTAAAGTTGGTTAATCCCGAATTTGATCATGCTTACAACAAGTAGGCTCATATAATTACCTAACCATAATATATATGCAATCTAAACTCATTACTTATAAACCAACACTCAAATTGTTATAATTTATGAAAACGGAAGGAGTTGGATAGCATAGTAAAGGAATATATATTCATAAATTCTTTTACAATGTTCAATTTGGTTTACATATTCATAGTCACTAGTTGTTTCTCAACATGTGAGTTGATAGTAATTTTACCATGATTATTTATGGGTATGTTAATATTGTGTTTATTCAAGATAACTCGAACTTAGCATACGATAAATGATTATCATTATAGAAATATCTACCTTGAAATTTGTTATAAACAATAACTTAATGAAAGAAAGGCGTTATAGTAATAATGAAAATTATATGGAATAATCCTACTCAAGTCCATAATCAATTGGAACAACAAGGATTGACTTAGGCTTAAGAAGTAAACGAAAACAATTTTCCATGTGAAACGATGCAGTGGTTTTACACTAATCAAAGTTATAATATCAAGAAGTTTACAAGCTGCAAGTTTCCCTTCAGAATGCAAATATCAATTAGATTGATACTCAAGTAAATAATACGATAAGGTATATGATACAATAGTACATGCAGTACGACTTTGACGAGGAAGCTAAAAAACCTGTTAATGAGCAACTAACTTGTACATATAAGTAATAGGTTGATACTTACTATACTAGTAGGATAAAAAGGAAATCAAATTCTATATTCTAATGAGAATTTCAATATCAATATTAAAAGCAGCTCTTCCATGTACATAAACCAATAGTAACATAACTATAACATTGC
This sequence comes from Pseudotsuga menziesii, assembly GCA_001517045.1. NCBI lineage: Eukaryota > Viridiplantae > Streptophyta > Pinopsida > Pinales > Pinaceae > Pseudotsuga > Pseudotsuga menziesii. Next base: position 37,411 of record LPNX010718187.1, read on the forward strand.
AAGATATGCTTATCAAAGTAGAAGTTACTATGTAACAAATATTACAAGCTTAAAGTCACAGTAAGTATCTTTACTATCGCTAGGTTCGATAAAGATAGGAACTCTTTTATTTGAACCTTGCTTACAAAGAATAACTGAATAAAACAAAGTACTTTACCTCATTGAGTTGCTTGGAATTTATTAGCTTATCTACTTAGCATTTTAATTGCAAATAGAAATACTTCTTGATACTTTATGAATTTAAAATGTTTACTTGTTCGATCATACCTGTAAACCTGTAAGAACCAGTAATCTTTCCGCATTAGCATAATTGCTAAGTAATCCCATGATTCAAAGTTAGATTCTACTTACTTTCCATAAAGAAGACTCATCAGTAAATTGAAATAAAACAATACGCAAGTAAACCATATTCATGTTACAAAAAGGAAACTGTTTAGTTAATGTAATTTGAGATTAAGTAATACTAATCATTTGACTGTTTCTTTTTCTGCTAACCTTTAGCTGTTAGTAAACCGTAGATTCAACATTTTATGTTATCTCAAAATTTTATTTTTTGTGAAAATTTGGGGTTTTGACAGACCTAAAGAAATAGGGTTAGGAGATGAAAACCAACCAACAGCCGAGCACGCCCCCAAAGTGCTGTAGCAAAGGAAAAAATCGACAAATCAAGATATTGTCCAGCTTTGGAAAGCCGAGTAGATCTACGCAGAGGTGGTGGAAGCATTTGCTGTGACATGGGAACAAATCATTGACAATGAGACTCCAGAACATCTTTCCAAATAGGCATTCCTACAGGTACTCGTGGTGTAGACAGAGATTAAGAAGCTACCAACTAAGGAGAAAATCACCAAAGGTGTTGAGCTCAAGAAGCTCCTAAACAAGGCAAGAACCCTGTGTGACCAAGAAATCATCCACAATAAGGAGACGACTAAGAAGTAGGCCGAAGCTAAAAGGGTGACAGGGCTAATTTAGGCTGTCCAGCAACGAATCACCGAATTCATGCAGGAACTGGCCAATACCTCTATGGAACACCCTAGCATCAACAGAGTTCAGGAACTAGAGCAGGAGGAAGATGAAGCTTGTCGGGAGATAGAACAAATTACTCTCATTTTTTCCCAATTCCAGCAGAATATTGGAGGCGTAGAACAATATGCGTCGAAAAATGCACCCAATAATGTGCATGATGAGGAAAAGGAAGAATAAGAATAGAAAGAAAACAGGGAAAAGGAAGAGGAAAATGGGCGGGAAGATGAAGAGGATAAAGTAGAACACCATCAAGAACAACAAGCGCACACACAAGAAAAACCTATGGAGATAGTCTCTCTAAATGAGGCTGATGAGGAAACTGCATAGCTCCAACCTCCATCATTTAAAATTTTTTCTAAGTATCAAATGGGCTAGCGGTGTAGGAAACACTACCAAAAAAAAAAATTATTAATTAAATTTCCAAAAGAAGCAGCTGCATGTATCATGCCACCTACTATGTCCATTGCTTAGTGGCTTGAGACGAGCCACATGTGAGTGTTGGGAGCATGTTGGTCCAAAAGAAAGTGCATAGGAAATAAGCGCAAGAGTCAGTATGTAGCACATGTGCAAGTAAGGAAACCTGCACAAACAAAGGAAACTGCGCGAACGAAGGAAGTTGCACAAAAGAAGAGTAGGTGCAAAAGATGTCACCTACATAGGATCGAGAAACTTCATAGAAGGAATATACTGTAGGGTACAAATGCAGCACAAGTGTAGAATAATGACTGAAAGTGACAGGGCAATCATGGGTGCTGAAGTCGATAGATGCCACACGAGGGAAAGCATTGTATAAGTAAGGCCATTAGTGGCTCGTATCAAGTCATGATCACCACAGCTGTAGCCTGAGGGACAACTGATGGTGATAGTTAACAGACTTCCTGTATGCAAACAACCCTGGTGGTCATGTAAAATAGTATAAATAGGAGGGATTTAAAAGAGAAAGGGTTGGTCTCGACCTGGGTTTTTGTTGGTCGTAAATACATTTAGGTTGGATTTTCCATAGTTGCTTGTAAAAGAGGATTATAGGGGATATATCAGAGCGAAGCTGAGAGAGTGGAGTAGTAGAATAGTTGGAGTTCTATAGGATAGAGACATAGTTAGTGCCGTAGAAGAGAAGTTCTGCTAGAGTGGTGCAGATGATAGAGAGACCGATCCAGGCCATGTGCAGATCTGTAGGTAGTAGCAGTAGATTAGGAGAAATAAGATAGAGAGCATGAGAACCATAATTCTAAGTCTTAAATACATATCATAAGATCAGTCTACATCCCGCAGACTGCAAGGTGCTATACCCTTTTCTCATTCCAAATGAAGAGCGCCTTGGTGGTTTTTCCTAGGTGGCTTTCCACGTTATCTCTTGTGTTCAGATGGATGATTAATGCTGTGAATATTTATAATTATAATTGTTTATGCTTATGATTCCAATCCTGTTATGATTGAACTAATTCTTCATTGTCAATAAGAGCTCAAATGCATGAATAGGTTATTATGCATGGCTTCTGGGTGTTAGTTTATGTTCATGGCATGAGCGTTGTTGCGCACCTGTATGCTATGCCTGTCTGTTAGCTTAATTTTACATTTTGTAATGTTTAAAGTACTAAGGATGAATCTGTGTCATGCCGTTATTATTTAGTAGAATATATGCATGATCTGTGCTATAGTTCGGAATAAATGACTCCATCCTCATGACTTGGTCGAGCTCCTTAGCTATGCGCCAGGGGACTATATTCCCTTGACAATCATGGAACCATGGTTCCGGTGGTTACCCATCGAAGATATATCTTAGGTGAGACTGCACCTACTTTGCAGGTGTTGTTGATGGGGCTTGCTCTGTCGGGCCGATATCTCGTGTGTTTTTTGGGTTTACGGGCTGCGCAAAACCTAGGTCATGCGATTTAGGAAAAGTGGCCAACACATAATGCAAGTACGTTGTGTTTTTATGTATTATGAGTGTTTTTCCTAAAAGTAGGATTACATCTAAAAATTCCCTCATCTTCTTGCACACGACGACAACTCTGATATCAAATTTCTAAAGACATCGAAAAAAACCACATTTCATTAAATTTTCATAAACAATAAGTTGATATACAATACTAAACATACTTTTAGTAGTGAAAATAAATACAAAACAACAAATTGTAAATACACCTTTAACACTGATACTTTGGTCCAAGGACCATAGAAAAATCCGAAAGGAGAAAGCTATTTGTCATGTTCCCACATTTTGACCACCAAAAGTGTTGACCATGATAGACACCTAAGGGTTCCAAGTGACATTAATTAATCTAGCCTAGGTATTTTTGTCAAAACATTATCTATGAGGATTATACTTAGTTTTATTTTTATTAATAATTAATTAATGTGCAAATAATATGTGGAATTAATATTTCCATGTCAAGAGGGTGCAATGGGCAAGCCAACTTGCCAAGGAGGAGAATTGGAAACTATATGACAAAAACAATAAGATAGGAAAAATAAAAATGCTAAAAGCCAAAGAAAAGTACCCAGACACAAAAGAGGCAACAATTTATCAAAGGAGGGTGCAGTTTCCCTTTTGGAGTTCAGTCACAAAAGAAGGAAAGCCAAGAAAAACTGTCATAAGGAAAAATAGCAACAATGGACCAAGGGAACAGTTTCCCTTTTGGAGTTCAATCACAAAAGCATGAAAGCCAAGAAAATATGTCATAAGGAAAAATAACAACTCTGGGGAAAATGAGGGTGCATTTTCTAAATTGGATGGAAGACAATGACAGGGAAACATCTTAATGACACCTACTTGCTAAAATTCTCAAGGAGGGCGCATTCATGGTTAAGGTTAGGGTTTCTAAGTGGATGACTTGCTCTCACAGGTCACCTATTACCTATACCTGCTCAACAAGTCACCTAGAGATCTATTTAAAGGAAACTTGAGCTCCTTTACTTAGTTTGGTTGATGATTTATTTGTGTTCATGTGAAGCATAACTTCTACTGAGTGTTGTGCCTCAATATTTTGGGAGATGTGCCTCAAGTCCTTCCTTCCCCTCTCTTCTTCCTCCCTTTCTATTTCATTGCAGGTGTTGGAGTACTAATGTACAACACCATAGCTTCAGATCAGACATCCATTGCCTCCATTATCTCTAGTGAAGTTGAGCTCCAGTGAATTGAAAGCTTCATGTATGCTCCCATCCATCTTGGTCATATTTGGGCCTCCTTCCAATTGTTTTGAGTCCAATTTTGGAGTGATCAATCTTCCAACTCCTTCTTGATGTGAAAAAATCCTTAAAATCTAATTAATATCTCAGTAATAATTTAAGCAGTATTTCCAATAAGATAAAATTTCAATTTTTCCATGAATGAGCTCTAATTTGTCCTTAAATGAGTGTTTTTGATGAGTTTAAAGAAATGATAAATGAGTAGTGGCCATGAGCATGAATCTGAATGATTAAATGTGTTAATTAAATATATATTATTCTCTTTTAAATTCCATTCCTAGGACTTATGTCTTTCTAATACGAATTTCATGGATTTCAGTACACCCTAGCTAGATGACTAGGAAAAATTGACTAGTCTTACTGTTTATTTAATTTTGAGAGATATGTGCATCATAATGTAGTTCCAAAAGTTTTTGTATGTTTTTTACTGACCCCTTTTTCCATACAAACCTTCAAACTAAAATTTTTCTGGAGTCGTACACTATTTGGGAAACCTCCACTCTGCAGGGTCTCCCTGGGCCTGTTAATGTATTTGTAACATCGGAATGTATTCACCTATGTATCTTATGTCTTGTACCCCGATGTATATTCCAGGATGTGTCTATAATTTAATTGAGTCATGTCATGCCCCAATGTTCTGATTGGGAGGATCTATAATGTAAACAAGTCATGTCAAGTCATTGTGGGTAACCCTCCTATTGATCAAGGGTTAAAGTCCCCGTAGTTCCTGGGCACTAGGGTTATTAGACTCACCTAGTGAATTTGTCCCTAGTTGGTTTTAGTCAAGTCAGGAATTAGTATAAATAGAGAGCTAGACTCTCTATTTAACACATAGTCACTCACACTCATTTGTAGCACATAGTTGAGGAAGAAGAAGACACCAGGGCTAGGAAGAAAGATGTTGTTGCTGTTGGGAGATCATCTTATTGTTTTGGGGTTTTACTTTTGGTGCTGATTCTATCTCTGAGGAATTTGTGGGGTTTTCTCCATTTATCGTTTCCCTGAGGAAAAACACTGTGTTCATTGTTTCTTGTGTTTGATTGTTGTGCTTGTTATTCTATTAGTTAAAGATCCTAATAATGCTAGCTTAATGTTAAAAATATAACATGGTATCAAAGCTAACCTAAGAAGAAGACACTGTGCAAATATAGGAACTAGGGCTTCCTAATTTGTGGATCTTCCTCCACATATTTTCAGCAAAAGAAGGTTGGATTAAATCTCCTCTTTAAGGCGCATCTTTCTATCGAAGCAGAATCCAATTCTTAGGTTTTTCAGTTTTGGACCTGACACTACTGCCAGAAATTAGGGCTTTGCACAGAAGTGGAATTTTTTAGTGAGCCCAGGATTGGATTGATCTCCTCCCCAAAATAAAAGTTAGGGATCAAATTCAAAGCATTTGGTTGGACAAAACTCCAGAAAAGAAAAACCCTAATCTACTCTTGAACCAGCACTACAGGATTTCAGCTCCAAATATAGATCCGACATCTTGGCCTGGTAAGATCTAAATATTTTGTATTTCCATTTGAGGTTCTCAGTTAAGATGTCTCATCATACCAAGCTTGATGAATTCTTGATGGAGATGATAACTTCTGAGCCAGGAAGTATAGGATCTCCCTGGTCCTAGAAGAAAATGAGTTGGACTCCTACATCCATGAGGAGGTTCCAGTTCTAGAGGGAGAGGCTAAGGCCTTACATAAGAAGAAGTTGGTTATGGAAAAGAGGATTATTGCTGATTCAATCAAGGATCACCTCATACCACATGTGTCCTCCCTCAAGACACCTAAAGCTATGTTTGATGCCCTAACCAAATTGTTTGAAGGGAAGAACATAAACTGAAAGATGACTATGAGAAACTAGCTGAAGAATGTAAAGATCCAAAATTCAGAAACCATCCAATATTAATTTACAAGGGTCTCTCAAATCAAGGAACAAATGGAAGCAGTAGATGAAGAAGTATAAAATGTAGAGATTGTGGTGACCACCTTGAATGGTCTCCCTAGATCATGAGACTCCTTTATTCAAGGGATTTGTGCTAGAAAGAAGTTTGTCATTTTCAGCAGACTATGGGAATAATGCTCTCAAGACGAAGCTCAAATAGCAGCTCGAGAAGAAAAGATGGGAAGTGAAGATCAAGCTCTCATAGTACAATCCAAGAAGTCCAAATCTAGCCACCACAGAAGTAAGTACTCTCATCAAAGAAATAAATCTAGAAAGACTAGAGATTTGTTTAAGTACATTTGCTATACATGTGATGAAAGAGGACATTTTTCTAGAGATTGTCCTAAAAATAAAAGTAGCGATCATAAGAAGAAGGGAAACAAGAGAAGATATCATGCTCATGTTGCAGAGGATGATGAACCTTCCACGAAGAGAAAAAGACAAGTCAGTGATGATTCTTCAAGTGATAAAGAATATGTCCTGATTTCTGCTCTAACAGGAACTATCACACATGGCAGCAATGATTGGATTATAGACAGTGGCACTTCCAAGCACATGACAGGATTCAAGGAATCCTTTGTTAAATTATCTGAACATGAATCACCTCACAAGGTGAAACTTGGAGATGACTACCAGTATCCAATAAAAGATAGTGGTGAATCCTCCTATAAGCTAGACTCTAGAAAGTCTATGACAGTGAAGGAAGTATTGTTTGTACCAAGACTAAAGAAGAGTCTCCTCTCCATATCTGCATTAGATGCAAAAGGAATGAGGGTTGCATTTATAGATGGTTAAGTCATCATGTGGCCAAAATGAAAGACCATTGATGATGCAGTAGTGATTGGGGAACAAGAAGGATGCTTATACAAATTGAAGGGCCATCAATAAAAAGCTTTGGTTCATGACTCAGTAGAACCAAATAAGCTTTGGCATAGAAGGCTTGCACATGTGCATTACAGAGCACTACCACTTGCAAGCAAAGCTATTGAAGGTCTCCTAGAAATGCAGACAAAACTTGAAGGTGCATGCAAAAGATGTACGAAATGGAAGAACACAAAAAATACATTTCCAAGTAGCGAGAGAAAAGCAAAAGGAATCTTGGAAATCATCCATTCCGATGTGTGCGGTCCTATGTCATCCAGTTCACTAAATAGGTATGCTTAATATGTTTCTTTTATTAATGTTTTTTTCTAGAAAGGCATGGATATACTTTATGAAGAACAAAGATGAAGTATTCAACAAGTTCAAGGAATTCAAATCCTTGATGGAGAACCATAATGAAAAGAATATCAAGAACTTTCAATAAGATAATGGCAGAGAATTCAATTCGAATGAACTCAAAGAGCTATGTAAAGACTCAGAAATTAAGAGGGAGTTGTCCACTCCTTATAATCCTCAACATAACGGGATTGCAGAAAGGAAGAATAGAACTATCATGGAAGCTGCAAGAGAAATGCTTCATGATCAAGATCTTCCTATGCATCTTTGGGCAGAAGTGCCAGAATAGAGGTGTATGTACAGAAATGTACTCCACATAGAGTACTCGAGAACAAGACTCTTGAAGAATTCTTCTCCAGAAAGAAACTAGAAGTCAACCATCTTAGAATATTCGAATGTCCAGTGCACATTCACATTCCAAAAGAGAAGAGGACAAAATCAGATCCTTCAGGAAAGAAGGGTATATTTGCGGGATACTCTGAAAGCTCGAAGGCTTATAGAATATACTTCCCAGGGTTCAAGAAGATTGAAATTAGTAGAGATGTAACATTTGATGAAGATTCAACCTACATCAAATCTAGGAAGAAACCGACTGAAGAACCTGAAGAAACAAGAGAACCTAGAATTCATGATACAATCATGAACAAAGAAATTCAAGAAGAAGATCGAGAAGTAGAAGAACCTCAAGAACCCGTAGATCCACCTCTAGAGAAGAATCCTCATAAGAGGAAACTTGCTTGGGCACGTGAAATTATCCAAGGTGCAGAAAGATATGGAGCTTCAGAAGAAACACCCAGAGGAAGAAATATAACTAGATCATGTTCTAGTTACATAGCATTACTATGTGACATTATTGATAAAGAACCTTCCAACTATGAAGAAGCGGTAGAACGGAAAGAGTGGAAGGATCCTATGATCGAAGAGTATCAATTGATCATGAAGAATGATGTTTGGGATGTTGTCCCAAGACCAGAAGGGAAGTCCATTGTAACTTCCAAATGGATCTACAAGATCAAGCATGCTGCAAATGGCAGCATCAAGAAATATAAAGCAAGATTTGTGGCTCGTGGTTTCTCCCAGAAAGAAGGAATAGATTATGAAGAAACCTTTGCACCTATATCCATATACACTTCCATTAGATCAGTACATACACTTCCATTAGATCAGTACTTGCTCTGGCTGCAATGATGAAATGGAAGATACACCAGATGGATGTCAAGACTGCTTTCTTGAATGGGGTAGTGGAAGAGGAATTGTATGTGGAACAACCACTCGGTTTTGAGACACATGATAGAGAGTCTCATGTGTGCAGATTGAAGAAAGCCATGTATGATTTGAAATACGCATGCAAGACATGGTATGGTAGAATTGATGGTTTCCTATCCAGTTTGGGCTTTACCAAGAGTAAAGCAGATTCTAAACTTTACTACAAGGTTGAATATGGAAATCCAGTGATACTCTTACTATATGTGGATGATCTGTTTGTAACAAGTATAGATGGGTTGATTGCTGATACAAAGAGGAAACTTGCTGCTGAGTTTGAAATGAAATACTTGGGAATGATGCACTATTTCTTAGGCATGGAGTTGTGGCAGAATGCAGATGGGATCTTCCTTCGACAAGGGAAGTATGCAGTAGAGATCCTAAAGAGATTTGAGATGATGGACTGCAAGGCCATAACCACACCTATGGAATAAAACCTGAAGCTATTGAGTGATGCTTCAACAAAAGTGATTGATGCTACGATGTGTTGTCAGATGATTGGATCCTTGATGTATCTGATGAACACGAGACACAATATTTTCTTTTTCGTGAACACCTTGAGCCAGTCCTTCACATATCCAAGACATGTTCACTTGATTGCTACAAAGCATATTATGAGGTACCTGAAGGGTACAGTTGACTATGGGCTCAAGTACGAGGAAAATAAGAAAATTAACCTAGAGGGTTAGGTTGATTCATATTGGGTAGGTAGTGCCACTGATAGGAAGAGCACTTTAGGATGCTACTTTAGTATGGGATCAGGTGTGATCTCTTGGTTTAGCAGGAAGCAATCCTGTGTGGCACTGAGTACAGCTGAAGCAGAGTATGTTGTAGCTTGTTCAGCTAGTTGTGAGGTAGTATGGTTGAGGAAGCTACTATCTGATTTATTTGATCTCCATATGGATGCTACTTGTATATATTGTGAAAACCAGAGTTGTGTGAAGTTATCAGATAACCCTGTGTTCCATGACAAGTCAAAGCATATCAAGATAAAGTATAACTATATCAGGGATATGGTACAGAGAGGAGCAGTGAAGCTCCAGTATGTTGCAGTAGAGGAACATATAGCTGATGTATTGACGAATCCATTGGCTAGAGTGAAGTTTGAGTACTTAAGGGAGAATCTTGGTGTTCTCCATATCGAGGTTCCCTCCAAGGGGAAATGATGAGACTGAGATCTATTTTGACAGGGTGAGAGGATTAGGTTCCTTCCATGGTCAGATGTAAGGGTTGAGCCATTTTGTTATGGTGAGAGGATTTGGTTCCTTCCATGTCAGATATGAGTGCTAAACCATTCTGATGTGACTATAGGATTGGTCCCTACATGATCATATGTAAGGGATAAATTCCATTCTTGGAATGGAGGCACCTGGTCAGTTACCAAGAAAACTTAGTCTGGGACTGAGGGCCGTTCTGATAGGACTATAGGATGTAGTCTTACATGATCAGATGTGAGTGCATGACCATTCTTATGTGATTAAGGGAGGTGTTAACACTTGATCAAATATAAGAGCTGATGCCATTCTCTAGGAGAATGGAGGTACCTGGTTAGTTACCAGGAATCCTCAGTCTGGGACTGAAATCCCTTCCGATGCAGTGCTTTCGAGCATGGTCGGATGTAAGTGCAGAGACCTTTCGATGTGATGATTTTGAGCATGGTCGAATGTAAGTGCTGAGCCTTTTCGATGAGGTGATTTTGAGCATGGTTGACTGTAAGTGCTGAGCCCTTTCGATGCGGTGTTTTTGAACATGGTTGGATGTAAGTGCAGAGCCTTTCTGATGCAGTGTGTTCGTACATGGTTGGATATAAGTGTTGAGCCATTCTGGCACGATGTGTTTACACATGGTCAAATGTGAGTGCTGGGACTTTCTAACAAGATGAGGTTAGATGTGAGTGTTGGGCATTCCTTTCTAACAACATGAGGTCAGATGTAAGAGCTAGGTGGGCCATTCTGTTTTAGGGTCAGATATAAGCACTGATGAAGACCTACATGAAGGGTAGGCCTACAACCATCATGAAAAAGGGATGGCTCTATAGAACTTCCTGTGATGAGAAGAATTGAGAGATAGGACCGATGATGATGATGATCCAGATCAAGTGATGATCCAGATGTGATGATGATCCAGTATTCATGATGATCCAGATCCCGTGATGAAGAATACTTGAAGAAGAAGATGACTTGAAGCTGAAGAAGACTTGAAGATGAAGAAGACCTAAAGATGATGATGACTTGAAGACAAAGAAGACTTGAAGATGAAGACAACTTGAAGATAAAGACAACTTGAAGATGACGATGCTGAGATGATCCAGTCGATACAGAGAAGAAGACCAGTATTGAAAATTGTGTTGAAAGAATGCCTTCCTAGTTAAGAGGGAGTGTTGATGTATTTGTAACTTCGAAATGTATTCACCTATGTATCTTATGTCTTCTACCCCGATGTTTATTCCAGGATGTGTCTGTAATGTAATTGAGTCATGTAATGCCTCGATGTTCCAATCGGGAGGATCTATAATGTAAACAAGTGTTTCAATTCATTGTGGGTAACCCTCCTATTGATCAAGGGTTAAAGTCCCCTTAGTTTCGAGGCACTAGGGTTATTAAACTCACCTAGTGAAATTGGCTCTAGTTGGGTTTAGTCAAGTCAATAATTAGTATAAATAGAGAGCTAGCATCTCTACTTAACACACACTCACTCACACTCAATTGTAGCGCATAGCTGAGGAATAAGAAGACATTGGGGCTAGGAAGAAAGAGGTTGTTGTTGTCGAGAGATCATATTACTGTTTTGGGGTTTTACTTTTGGTGCTAATTCTATGTTTGAGGAAGTTGCAAGGTTTTCTCCATTTATGGTTTCCTTGAGGAAAAATAACGTATTCATTGTTTCTTTTGTTTGATTACTATGCTTGTTGATCTCTTAGTTAAATATCCTAATAATGCTAGCTTAATGTTAAATATATAACAGGGCCAAAATTTCCAATTTTCGCCAAATCATCCCAAACAACCTTCGGTCACTCTAGATATGTCCTTTACTCTATGAAAAATTATTTGATCCATTTTATCAGTTATACCACACCTTTTAACCTTTCCCCTAACGCCTGGTTGATTGGACATGAGAAAAATGCTTCCTAGTTTTGCAGTTAGGTGACCTAGAAGCGTGGGAGTATGTTGAAACCTAGATGACTGTGAAACCTAAATGGTCCCTCATATAATTTTTTTATGGAATAAATTATATCAATCCTAATTTTTTTACTTGATTTATTCCATCATTTGCTTCCCTATGTATTAATTTCTCAGCAAAAATACCCTATTTTCCTAGTTCAAATTTGATTGATTGAGTACACAAGTTTGGTTCATAAATTTTAATTTAATTTGTAGAAATATTAGTGTTCTAATATGTACATCAGATCTCATAACATTACATTAGTATCAAAGATATTTCCTTGGCCCACCCTGTGGAAACTAAGCTCTGAAGTATAAGAAGAAACATTTGTAGCCATGTCATACTCTGAGAAATACTTTGATGATAAGTATGGAGAATATTGCATAAGGTATGAAGAAGAAGAAAAACCCTATCTTGATGGATGTCTACTGAGTAATGGAAATGATTACTTCCATGATTCATCTTATTAGGAATCCATGAGGCTCCTAACAATGGTTGAAGAAGACCTTGAGCAGTCTGAAGATGAAGGATATGAAGAGCCCTCATGCAGTACCTTAGGTAAGTGAATTAGGAATGGTATGGATGATTTCTGGCTCTCATATTATGATCAATCTCTTTGGAATAAATCTACAAGCATCAATGGCCAAATTCTCAATGCAAGGAACTCTAAGGAACCCTTCCAGCATTCCATGGAATACTATGCCTTGAAGGAAGAGATAAGGGAGGTCTTATATTTTCAAAAGTACTAGAATATTGAGATACAGAAGATGTTCAGAGATCCCTACTATGGGGAAAAATTGAGAAGGATTTCACACATGGTTGAAGAAGTGTGCAAGGAAGTGGATACTAGAAGGTTTCCACCTGGAGCCAAAAGAGGAGGAAAGAAGGAAGACTCATCAAATCCATCTGCTTGTCCAAGCAGTAAGAGGATGTTGTTATTTTTTCCAAACAAAAATTCTAGTGACCATGTTGATGAAGAATCCTCAAGCTCCTTAAATAAGAGGATAAATGAAGCAAATCCAAATATCCATGAGGTGGAGTGCAAGTCACTACAAGGTGACTACATGGAAGAAGAAAAGGAAGGTGAATGCACTTCCAAATTCCTTGGAGGTGATATGCAGATCACTGATAAGGATGTTGGCTCATGTATGGGTGAAGATACATATTTTGGATCAGATCCAAAATATTATTAACAATCAAATTTATATTCACATTTGGAGCCACATAAGGAAGAAGAAAACAAGGCCACATTGCTTGGGTGTGAACCAAAAAATTTGGTGGAGGAGTAGGCCACCTTTGTATCACTTCGGGAAGATGGTAACATGAAGGAAATGGGTGATAAGGGATCTAATTTTTTAATCATTCAATGATTACTTGCATCCACATGATTTATGGGAGATTGAAAATATTGCACTTTCCTATGAGGATTGCGGAATCAAGGACAATGGTGAGGGAAAATAATTCACTCCTAGTTTCTATGTTGGTGAACACCAAATCAGTGCAAAGGAGGGTGATGTTGTTCTTGATGATAAGATATATTTTAGATAATATCCAAAATAAGAGCAAAGATCAGATCTGAAATAATAATTCGCACTTCCTCGTGAAGTGGAAGACAAGCCGCACTAGCTGGGTGTGAACTAGGGAATATGAAGGAAAACAATCTAATGCAAAGGGAGGAGCACATTTCAGATTTTTGTACTCTCTTGCAGCAAGATGAAGTTGTAGAAACATTAGATGAGATGCTTGATATAAGTGAGAATTCAAATCCCACTATCATCATTCAGGATATCTATGGACCATCTATCCTTGCAAGTGGGAAAGAATAAACAAAGATTCATGAAGAGAAGTGTAAGTCACTACAAGATAATTGCAGTATAATAGAAGGGAATGATTTATTTTGACAAATCCACTCATTTTCTTGGCCCTTGAAGATGGATGAAAATAATATTCAAGAGAGCTTACACCTTCTCCATGACACACATGCTTTAGTGTCACACCAGTGTTGGATAGTTGCTTAATTGGAAGATCAGTCTTCTGTTGAAGCCAAGGAGGAGATTTAGAAGGAATTGTCTCTAATACAAGGTGACTTATTACAATTTATTTCTGATAGAGATAATTTGTTTAAGCTTGCTGATGTATGGCATGGAGAATCCTTGAAGGATGAGGAAGATATTTTAAATATCACACAAGAATTTTTGAGCACCCAAGACTCCTTGAAGAGCACTCAATGTGAACTCCAAGAGTCCAAGATGGAGATAGAGCAACTTCATGAGAAGTTGCAAATATATTACCTACCATGCTACACACTATTCGACCATATTTTGTTGGGGCTCCGACCTTAAAGGTCCTTAGTTTTGGCAACTCCACGGTTTTGGTGTGAAGCTTGTAAGTGGAGTTGCGGCACAAAACAGTCTTAGGGGTGTCGGGGTTGAGTCGAAGGCCCTCTTTTTGTAAATAACCCATGGTCTAAACTCATGGTTGTTAAGCCCATGGTTTAAGCTTATGGTATTGTAATAGTGCGCTGGTATAAATAGGCACTTATGTAAAGGAGTCAGGTTAGGCCTTTTGAGACTTTGATGTATGATGAATTGATGCGAAGGAAGAAAGACTTGTTTTAGGGTTTAAGGATAAGTCCCAGCTGAGTGCGTGGATGACCTCTGCAGCTGAGTGTGAAGATCAGAACTGTGTGTTTGTAAAGAGTTGAATATAAGTACAGTTCTGTGGACGCAGCCCCTACACTGGGGGTGAACCACGTATATCTTGTGTTGTGGTGGTTCTTGATGTTTTGTTTCTGTTTTATGCATTTAATAAGTAGATAAGTGATAAGATAAGATAACTATTAGATAGTAACTTCACTGTGAATTCCTAGTTAAGGGTTAAGTAAGCAACTGTATGTTTATCTAACTGTGAAGCTAATTAAGTAAATGTTAAAGATCTATACTGCATATTTATTCTTTGTTAAGGATAAAGGTACAGTAATATCCCTCTTCTGCTTGCAGAAACCTGATTCTGCAGCGCCCCATAGTTGTTTCGGGTGAGACTGCAACCTGTTCATAGGTTGTTGCTGAAAGGGCCAACACTGTGGGTCATTTGTTGGTGCGAAGATAAAAGGTATAAAACCCATGTCTTCCCATAGCCCAACAAATTGGTTCCGTTGCCGGGTGAAAAGTATCTGCTCAAGAGGGATTTACGTCGTACCTAGAGGGACATGTTTTGGAGGCTCTCAGTAAAATAAATCGGTGATTGGATTGAAGAGACCTATCTGAAATTTGCTGAACAAGAAAATAAGGATCCTCATCGTAGCTCAGATGAATTCTTGCAAAGGTACGTTTTTGCTGATGTTTATGAAATTTTCTTTGGTAGTCTCCACATAGAATTGCACCAGTGGTTATCCAGGTTGACAGAAAGAAAGACAAACTTCAAAGAAGATCAGTCTCCTGCCTGGACCCCCGAAAGAATTAATATATTGAAAAGGGCGAACAACGCGGTATCAAGAGCTGTTGATTTCTGGACAACGCGAACCCTTGAAGAATTTGTGATGGAGTTTTCCATCGACACACACACTTCTTTCAACGAAGCTGAACGATAGTTTTTCAAAGGACCAAGTGGTAAGTACTTGAAATCATTCAGCTTGAGAATTAAAATGCTTTTGGCTGAAAAATGCATATTGCTTATTGAATCATATTGCTAGATTTGTTGTTACTAACCTATGTTTGGAAGTGAAAGTGACTTCAACGAGCAAAGTGGTTTGCTTCTAAGCAGTAAAAGATACAAGAGAAATATTGGATCCTATACCCTAGGCCAGAATTTTGATTATACCCTGCTAAGTCCAGATGACTCTGACTCTGAAGAAACCCCTTTTGTTAGAAACCCTCCTGTAACTCCACAGATAAGACTTGTTACCCCTGAGAACCCGTCGCAGTCTCAAAGTAACCCTAACCCTAGTAGTCCTATCGCAGGTCAGTCTGCTTCAGTAGGTTCCCCTCCCCCTGTTGTCAGCCCCCCTTCTCCCCCCCTCAATCCACTATGGCCCATGTGAATGATGATATAAAAATACCAGTCTTTAAAGGAATTGGTTCAGAGGATCTAGAGTAGTTTTGGTTCTTATGCGAATCTGTGTGGACTGCTAAGAGTATTATGGATGAAAATACAAGATGAGCGCAATTAATCACCTCTTTCAGAGACTAGGATTTGACCTGGTTTATGAAGTTTTCTAGTACTCAGAACTGTATCTTGGCCGATATTAAAAAATCCATGACAAAGGAATTCAAGAAACCTAAATCAGAGTCGCAGTGTATAACTAAACTAAAGGAAATTCAGTAGAGGAGAGGTGAGTTAGTGTGGGACTTTGATCAGAGGTTCAAGGTTCTGTTGGATCAAGTCAGTTTCACTATTGGACCAGAACAACATAAAGAGTGGTTCATTGCAGCCTTATTACCTCATATCAGGACCCCACTGATGCAACAGAAGGTTGCCGATCAGCAAGAGGCATTGAAAATTGCCATGAAGCTTGAAATTTCCCCTGTCGGAGATAATTCTAGCATAGCCTAGATACAGGCGCAGCTGGCAGAAATGGCCTTGGATTTGTGCGACATGAAAAAAGGGAAAGCCATTCGCGAAGAGTTTTGGTGTACCCGATGCAAGACAAAAGTTCATGACAAAGAACAGTGCCCGGCACTAAGAAAATACCTGAGTACTGGTGCACCAAACCCATTTAACCTGGCTATCCTATATTGTGAGATCTGTAGAACAGCTGGCCAGCATCGACTTGAAGATTTCTATCTACTGCAAAGATATGTTCAAGTACCTAAGAATCCCTACTGTAAGTTTTGTAAGTCAGTGGGACACAATGAAGATGAATGTCGCAGCTTTGACCTCATGAGAGAGCGAACATATGATGCTTATAGGGTACAAAATGATGCACAAGGAAATAATGGATACGGCTACCGTGGTGGTAACCCAGGTTGAGGTAATTTCAGAAGTCATGGTGGTATGCCTGGAAGAGGCCAAGTTATTTGCTACAACTGTAATCAGGCAGGCCATCTAGCTAGAGACTGTCAGAACCCAACTACGACATGTCGATATTGCAGAGCAGTCGATCATGTGATTGAGCAATGCCCACAATTGATAGCCAAGATACAAGAAAGTAATAGTGCTCCTACTCAAAATATTCAGATGATTGCTGTAGAGAAAATATCTGTCCCACCTATTAATGTTGTTACAAGAAGTGGAGCTATGATGCAAGTGCAGAATACGAAGAAACAGTCTGTCGAGGCTTGGGTCCAATTTTTAGAGTAGGTACCAGATTCATAGAAAAGGGAGACTCTAGATTTAGTATTCAGAGCCACAGCTTCCAGATGGTGGAATGGTCATAAGAAGTTTATTCATAGTTGGGAAGCTTGTCAAAAGTTTCTTCGCTTGAGATTCACAGATCAACCTCAGGAGCTGCGAAGCAGATTTGATGGTAAGACTAGCCATCAGGAACACTTGGAGCAATTTTATGAAGCATGGAAGCATGTACCTTCTGAAGAATGGGTACATGGTTTATACACACTCTTGAACATGTAGCAAAGAATTGGTATGCAGAGGTGGAGCTTCTCCATGATACTGTAAGTTGGGATAGTCTTGTTGATAGTTTTGTGCTTACATTTTCTATTAATGAGGTTTTCCCGACTTTAGACATAGCTATTAGGCTGATCAATACTAAGGTGTTTGATGATAAAGACATAGCCGAGTACCAACCTGAATGGAAGGAACGAGAAGCTAATGCAGTAGAATGTTATAACCTCGCAATTGACGAGGATGATGACTTACACAACATCAATATTTCCTGAGTCAGAAGGATATTACGAAGTACATGGCCCAGCAGTAGAAGCTCTTGAAGTAACTCAGCCCTTAAAGACAAGAAAATTCAACATTGGATCAGAAGAAATACCTAAGTACACTACCATTAGAGACTATTGGGAGGAATAAATGGTAAGAAAAGTGACTGAACTTCTCCATGAGTATCAAGACTTATTTTTGATGAAGTTCTCAGAAATGAAAGGTATCCTTGGTGATATAGGAGTGATAAAAATCCCGTTGAAGGCAGATGCGAAGCCTGTGAAGCAGCACCCTTATAGGCTGAATCCTAAGTATAAAGAAAAAGTTAGGATGGAGCTAGATAAGATGCTCATAGCAGGAATCATTGAGCCCGTCGAGGAGTCCGAATGGGTTATCCCTATGGTCGTATAGGAAAAGAAGACCAAGGGGGAAATCAGAATTTGTGTTGATCTGAGGAAGCTGAATGATGTCTGTTTACATGATCCCTTCCCTACTCCCTTTACAGATGAAGTTCTAGACAATGTCGGAGGTCAAGAAGTGTATTCTTTCATTGATGGATTTTCAGGTTACCATCAGATCAGAATTCCCCCAGAGGATCGACATAAAACAACCTTCGCTACAGAAATGGGATCTTTTCAGTATACAGTTACGCCCTTTGTGTTGAAGAATGCACCTGCTATGTTTTCCAGAGTAGTCATATCTGCATTTAAGGAATTCATCCATAAATTCTTGGAAGTTTACTTTGATGATTGGACTATCTTTGTCTTATTGAAAGATCATATATCAAGTTTAATACTTATGCTGGACAAGTGCAGACAACATCATATTTCATTGAATCTGAAGAAGTGTATCTTTTGTGCACCTTTTGGAATTCTGCTAGGCCACATTGTATGCAAGCAAGGATTGATGGTGGATCCTGTGAAGATAGCCATTATTGTGAACTTGCCACCTCCGAAGTCTGTTAAGAAACTTAGCACTACGCTTGGTCATACTGAATATTACAGGAAATTCATCAAAGGATATGCTCAGATTACAGCCGCTATGGAAAAGAAGTTGAAAAAAGATATTAAGTTTGAGTGGACACCCGAATGTCAGGAAAGCTTGGACATCTTGAAAGAAAAAATGGTAACAACACCTATCCTAGTATTCCTTGACTGGAAAAAAGGAGTTTCATGTTCATGTCGATGCATCTTACATTGCTTTAGGTATAGTATTCGCTCAGTCAGGTCAAGGTAATATTGATCACCCTATTGCTTTTGCAAGTAGAAAATTGTCCACAGCATAAAATAATTATACTACGACAGAACACGAAGGTCTAGCTATGGTGTATGCCTTGAAGAAGTTTCGACATTATTTGTTAGGATCTCATTTTAAGATGTTCACTGACCATTCTACTTTGAAGTACTTCGTTAATAAGCCCGTGTTAGGTGGAAGGATATGTAGATGGCTGATTCTATTTCAGGAGTATGACTTTGAGATCATAGTTAAGCTAGGAAGACTTAACCTGGGGCCTGACCACTTGTTGAGGCTCGAGTCAGGAGAAGACACCACTAGTTTGGACGAAGGTCTTCCCGATGCCCAGTTGTTTGCCATCCAGATGGTTGATGACTATTTTCAGGATATTGTTCAGTACTTGTCTACAGGTTTTCCACCCTCTGAGATGATGACATAGCAGAAGAAGCAGCTGGTGGTTAGAGCATCTGAATTTACCTTGATAACATGACAGCTATATAAGATGGGACCAGATGAAATACTGTACAGATGTGTCCTGGAGCATGAAAAGCCATTGATGTTCGCTAAGGCACATTCTAGAGCAGCAGGAGGTCATTATGCAGGAAAAGATACAAATCAGAAGATTCTGACAACTGGATTGTGGTGGCCTACAATTCATAAGGATACAAGAGAGTATTGCCACAGCTGCAATATCTGTCAAAGGACAAGCAAACCATCCAGGAGGGATGAGATGCGTCTGGTTCCATATGTAACTTTACAAGCATTTGACAAGTAGGCTATTGATTTTGATGGACCAATCAATCCCCCTGCAAAGAAATCTGGAGAAAGATATATTATTACAACAACTGATTACCTTACTCGTTGGGCCAAAGCTCAACCAGTCAAGGACTATAGTGCTACTACAGCGGCGAAGTTCATATTCAACAATATCTTGTCAAGGTTTGGGTGTCCTATAATTCTTATGAGTGATCAAGGATCACATTTTCTGAATAAGACTATTGAAGCATTAACTGAAGAATTTCAAGTATATCATCAGAAGAGTATTGCCTACCATCCTCAAGCAAATGGAACTATTGAGGCATTTAACAATATTCTTGAGCACGCTCTGACGAAGGTTTGTAATGTTAACAGGAATGCTTGGGATATTAGAATTCCAATAGTATTATGGGATTATAGAACCACTTGTAAGAAGTTGATAGGCCACACACCTTTTAGGCTCGTATATGGACAAGAAGTAGTTATGCCCATGGAGTACATTGCTCCTAGCCTCATAATATATGCCCTCACAAATATGGATGATCCAACCATGCTAAATGAAAGCTGGCAAAGATACTGGAACTAGAAGAAGACAGATTCATTGCAGGTTTCCAGCAGCAAGTACAGAAAGCTAGAGAAAAAGCATGGCAAGATAGACACATTAAGAAAAAGCATTTCCAGATTGGTGATCTTGTGCTTTTGTACGGCAGTAAATTCATGAAGTTCCTAGGTAAGTTCAAAACATATTGGAAAGGACCATACATAGTTCAGACAGTTAATGATGGTGGCACAGTTCAGTTAGTTAAATTGAATGGAGAACTGTTGCCCTCCATGGTGAATGGAAGTAGATTAAAGAAGTACAAGGACAAGACTATACCCCCTGAACAAACGTAGTACCAAGAAGAAGAGTCTAAGTACCAAGAACATTTGAAACTGGGTACTAGACTATAATGAAGCTGTTCTCAGAGAGCTGTAGCAGATTGCTGGAAGTGTCACAGTTCAACGCTCTGTCAAAGCTGGTGTCAGGATGTGTCAGAGGTATATATTGTGTCGAAGGTAATTAGGGTGGTGAAGCTGAAGTTAATGGTTGTGCCGAAGAAGAAAGGTGTGTCAAATCTTAAAATGTGACCATTGGAATAGAATCGGATCTGGTGGCACCGGCATGTGAACTACATCAATTACCTGTAATGATGAGATTTTGGGAAATCTAGCACCGTTTGGACAAGAACCACCACCAATTTGGTCAGATATGCTGTCATCAATGCATAATCTTGGTAGTTTTGGTCATTGAATTCTATAAGAAGATACCCAGTCCTGTGAAGTGCGCATTGCACATTTTCTGAGTCCCACGGTTGAGCCCATGTCAGTTGATCGCGAAGACTAGGTCCTGTTGAGAGAAGCCAAAGAAAGGGGTCTGCAGCACCTTATGAGTAACCCACCTGCATCTGCTCCCCCAGCACTGATTCAACCAAGACAGACATGATCTACCAGAAAGAAGTTTAAGGTAGAAATTCGTTCTAAGCAAAATGAAGAAAGGTACAAGAACATAGCCATTCTGCTAAGGAGGAAAGGATGAAGGATAGAGCAAGCCATGCAAGTGGTAGAAGTAGCAGAAGGAATGACGATGATGACAAGAATATAAGGGAGAAATATGGTAGGAGGATTAAAGATGTTGCTTATAGAGATGCAGACCGATACAGAGCTCGACAGAGTGCAAAAGGAGACAGCGGAGAAGGAGCCAGCCGACGAAGATATCAGGTGCAGCCTCAGCAAGCAGTTTACTATCTGCACCAATAAGATTCGTCCACCAGAAAAGTAGCAGAGTGTCCCGGGATGGGCCACTAGTGAGTATTAGGGGCATGTTGGGGATCCAACCTTAAAGGTCCTTAGTTTTGGCAACTCCGCAATTTTGGTGTGAAGCTTGTAAGCGGAGTTGCGGCACAAAATAGTCTTAGGGGTATCGGGGTTGGGTCGAAGCACCTCTTTTTGTAAATAACCCATGGTTTAAACTCATGGTTTTTAATCCCATGGTTTAAGCTTATGGTATTGTAATAGTGCACTGGTATAAATAGGCACTTATGTAAAGGAGTCAGGTTAGGCCTTTTGAGACTTTGATGTATGATGAATTGATGCGAAGGAAGAAAGACCTGTTTTAGGGTTTAAGGATAAGTCCCAGCTGAGTGCGTGGATGACCTCTATAGCTGAGTGCGCAAAGGGTTTGTAAGAAAGGTGCTACAACTGAGTGCGTAGCTTAGGGTTGCTGAGAAGATCTGCAGCTGAGTGCGCAGATCAGAACTGTGTGTTTGTAAAGAGTTGAATATAAGCACAGTTTTGTCGACGTAGCCCCTGCACTGAGGGTGAACCACGCATCTCTTGTGTTGTGGTGGTTCTTGATATTTTGTTTTTGTTTTATGAATTTGATAAGTAGATAAGTGATAAGATAAGATAACTGTTAGATAGTAACTTCGCTGTGAATTCCCAGTTAAGGGTTAAGCAAGCAACTGTATGTTTATCTAACTGCGAAGCTAATTAAGTAACTGTTAAAGATCTATATTGCATATTTATTCTTTGTTAAGGCTAAAGGTACAGTAATATCCCTCTTCTGCTTGCAGAAACCTGATTCTCTGGCATGCCATAGCTGTTTTGGGTGAGACTGCAACCTGTTCGTAGGTTGTTGCCAAAAGGGCCAACACTGTGGGTCATTTGTTGGTGCGAAGATAAAAGGTATAAAACCCAGGTCTGCCCATATCCAAACATATTTACAAGGATGCTTTCATTCTTTATCATATGCAGGAATCTCATGATATGGTGGATCATGAGATGCATTTGGTTTTGGATTTTCTTAAGGATGGTGCATACAAGCTTGATGGGAACCAAGCACTTAATCTTTTCCAGAGAAAACTAGATTTGTTTTCTGGAGAGTGTATATTCTCCATGGAAGAGTCAGATGAGATCACTTTAAGTGGATAATCCATTGATGAAGAATGGGAGGCCATAATTTGGGTGGATGAGTATTGGAAAATGTGGATTCATAGTTCTAGATTCCACAATTCTATTTCAGCCATATCAGGTAGAAATGAAAATTGGTGCCACATGAGTAGAAGGAGGCTGCCACGGGTGTTCAAGATGACTTGTTGAATGTACCATTACCTTCTCGGTAGAAACATAGGAACATATTTCTTCCACTTTATTTCATTCATCCACATATGGACTGGGTGGAAGATTACATGTCACACATGGAGTATTCTTGTAGAAAAAATTCTGCTCATGAGCAGTGGAAGGCAACTAAGAAAGGAAACTTCCAAGAGAATTTGTTGAGAAGAATATATTGTACAAGGTGGCCTCTGTGGAGGAAATCCACACATTTGGATGTATTATTGCATGCTTTGAAAAGTGGTAGAGACTTGAGCCATTTGGATTGTGCACATGCAAAAGAACTGAGATTTCCATATGGACCTAACAATGGGAGGATTTTTTCATCTATGGCAGGAATGGATAGGTACTTGTTGGAGTTATGCACCTTGGAGGGTGTACCATTTTATTACACCATGGAATTTTTAGAAAACAAATCCTACATATTCTATGAGCAACATGGGAATCTATGGTTTTTGGAGGATGCCTATAATTTTCTTAGGAAATGGGACCCACACCTATGTCATTGCAAAAACATAATTGTGAGATTTAGTGCTGGTGTGCATCAAGCACATAAATAATTTTGTGCTAGGTGGGGAAGTCTCACAGATCCCAACTTTGCATTGGGAGTTTTCACTTTTCAATGTGATGGTATTATTTCCACATCATTGATTTCATTTCCTATGATGATAAAATTTTGTTGTTGTTACTGATGCTTCAAAGGAGGAAGATAATACCATGGGATCCTAGAATTATTGGTAATGGCATATTTCCAAAGAGAGAAACAACATTGGGATCCTTACAAAGGAGATAGTTGGATCTAGGAATTCTACTCAGTTACCTTAACTCGGTTGAAAATTTTGTTAAAGAAGTGGTCATTAAATAAATGACGATGATTAGAGTGGTGCAACATAAACACGGTGGACAAATTTTGCAGCACTTTGAAGTGCTTCTGCTTGAGGAAAAGTAGACTTGGAAGGGGAGGACTCTCATGTCTCCACATTTTGACCACTAAAAGTGTTGAACATGATAGACACCTAGGGGTTCCAAGTGACATTAAATACTCTAGCCTAGGGAATTTTGTCAAAACATTATCTATGAGGATTATACTTAGTTTTATCTTTATTATTAATTACTTAATGTGAAAATAATATGTGGAATTAATATTTCCATATCAGGAGGTTGCAATGGGAAAGCCAACTTTCCAAGGAGGAGAATTAGAAACTATACAGAAAAAACAATCAGATAGGAAAAAGGAAAATGTTAAAATCCAAAGAAAAGCATCCAGACACAAAATAGGAAACAATTGATCAAAGGAGGGCGTAGTTTCCATTTTGGAGTTAAGTCACAAAAGCAGGAAATCTAAGAAAAGTTATCATAAGAAAAAATAACAACAATGGAACAAAGGAGGGCACAATTTCCCTTTTGGAGTTCATTCACAAAAGAAGGAAATCCAAGAAAAGCTATCATACGGAAAAATAACAACTCTTGGACAAAGGAGGGCGCAATTTCTAAATTGTATGGAAGACAATGACAGGGAAACATCTTAATGACACCTACTTGCTAAAATTCTCAAGGAGGGTGCATTCATGGTTAGGGTTAGGGTTTCTAAGTGGATGACTTGATCTCACACAGGACACCAATTACCTATAAATGCTCAACAATTCACCCAATGATCTATTTAAAGGAAACTTGATCTCCTTTACTCAGCTTGATTGGTGATTTATTTGTGTTCATTGTAAGAATAGAATCTACTGAGTGTTGTGCCTCCGTCTTTTGGGAGATGTGCCCCAAGTATTCCCTTCCACACTCTTCTTCCTCCATTTCTATTTCATTGCAAGTGTTGGAGAGATAATGTAAAAAAAACATATATTTAGACTAGAAATCCATTCTATCCATTCTCTCCAGTGAATTTGATCTCCAATAAAGTGAAAGCTTCACCTACGCTCCCATCCATCTTGATATTAGATTTGGGCCTTATGTCCACTATTTTGAGTCCAATTTTGGAGTGATCAATACTCCAAATATTTCTTTATGTGAAACAGTCCATAAAATATGAATAATATCTCTTTAATACTATAATAATTCTTTCCAATAAGCTTACATGTCATGTTTTCCATGAGAGGGCTCTAATTTGTCCTTAAATGAAGGTTTTTTATCAGTTTAAAGAAATAATAAATGAGTAGTGGAAATGACCATGAATATGAATGACGAAATGTGTTAACTAAAGATATATTATTCTTTGTTAAATTCCATTCTCATACCTTATGTATTTTGGATACGAATTACATGCATTTTCAGTACGTCCTAGCTAGATGACTTAACAAAATTGACTAGTTTCACTATTTATTTAATTATTAGCTTTATGTGCATTAGAATGATATTTCGGAAGTTTTTGTATGTTTTTGAATGACCCATATATCTATACAAACCTTCAAACTGAAATTGTGTTTGAGTCATACACTATTTGGGTAGCCTCAACTGCGTAGGGTCTCCCTAGGCTAAAATTGCCAAGTTTCCCCAAATCATCCCAAACAACCTTAGATCACTCCAGATATGTCCTTTACTATACAAAACCTTATTTAATCCATTTTATTATTCAAACCACACCTATGAACCTTTCCCCTAAACCCTGTTTGATTGGACATGAGAAAAGTGCTTCCTAGTTTCATGGTTAGGTGACCCAAAAGTGTAGGATTAAGTTTAAGCATAGCTGAATATGAAACATGAACATTACCCGATATAAATGTTCTAGGGAAGACACTCTATCTCTCATAAAAATTTTGCTTGATTTCTTCCATCATCCACTTCCATGTGTATTCATTTCTTAGCAAAAATACCCCAATTTTCCTAGTTCAAATTTGACTAATTGAGTGCACAAGTTTGGTTTATAAATTTTAATTTAATTTGCAGAAAGATTAGTGTTCTGATATGTACATCAGATTTCAGAACATTACACTATTCCACAAGAGAAAAAATTTATCATCTCATGAAGGAAGAACTTTTAGAATTTACAAGTCATTTTCAACTTAAAATATCACCATACTTATCTCACTCATCCATCCCAAAATCATAAACTGTGAAAACATGATGTCACTATTCTACTATTGTATGGACCAGTACAACAGTAAACACAACATTTTATGGTACTTGAATTGCGTGTTGGGTAGGCTGCAAGTACAATATGACCAGGTATAGAATTTACTCTAGCATTTAGTGCACCCAATTTTCCTCAATATGCATGCACTAACTGTTGTTGTACAACCCAACAAATATTTTTTGTATGACCCTACTAAATTCTCATTGTACAACATTGCTAACATTGCTGAAGATGATTCTTGGTTTGTATGCCACCCTCTCCTTTGGAAGTGCACCCGTTCAAGTTGTCTCTTTCTCCTCTTCTCCTTCAAGCTCCAACCCTCCTCTCTCTCTCTCTCTCTCTTGAGACTCATGCCTCTTAGATAAGGTAATCTCCAATCTCAGAAATTTCTCTCTTGACACCCAAAGTGACTCTTCACTTTCTATGGGTAAGGCAAATTACACTATGAAATAAAAATCAATTTTCACTAACAATTTAATAAAAGCTCACATTACCTTTATAACATTAAATTTCAAAAATATACTCACTATAAATTTCAACAATATCCACCCACATAATATATACATCTAAATATCATGCTTTTGATGCAACACAAACAACACTATGGATCAACTCCTTTTTTTCGTGAGTTGGCTCTATTCTAGAACAACAACTTGCATTTTTCTATTGTGAAATCCAAATTATTATGTAGCTAACATGTAATACTTGTGTGCATGTACATCAAATGACTAAGCATCTTGATTCATAATGGTGTAATTGATGTACAATTATGTTCTACTAATGACATGATGATTTACAGTTATGTTCTACTAATCGAAGATGTTGATGTACAATTACTGATGACTAGCTAGTGGACATCTCACATGCCATTCGTCCCATATTCTCACATGCCAACCTTAAGGAAATATATTACCACATATTACTTTGCGGTGACATCTACATGTTCAGTTTGCATATAAATGAAGACTTATTATTATTATAATATCTGATGTTTCTGAGATAAAAGATTAGATAACAACCTCTAGTGAAGGAAACCATCCCACAAGTGGAAGACAATGAGTATGTAAACTGATTTGGATTTCATCAGATCTTTTATCCTAGAAGTATTGAGGTGAAAATGCGAAGGTGCGATACACTTTTTTGAGAATGAGGTGTTTTTGGGTTATAATTTCCAATTTCTCAGTTGAGAAAAAAGTCAACATTTTTTCTCGGCCAAGACTTGTAATAATTTTCGGTCAAGAGCTTAAATAAGGTTAAACTTTTCTCGATTGATATTTTAGGTATGGATAGACAAATTTTTGGCCAAGAAGAATTAAATTTCTCCTCCAAGAGTATGGCCAATATGTTGGTATGAAAATTTCAAACAGATCTCTCGACCGAGAGTTTAGATTCCTTTTAATCTCTCACATGAGAGTTTAGTTTTTATATAAACCACAGAACGAACCCGATAGTTTATGTTTTTCGTTGTTGAAACCCTTAGCGGGGAATGTGTTGAACACCTTCTAAAATGAAAGCCTATAACACTTTCATGTTATTAGCTATTTCACCCTTACTCAAAACTCATATTCACCAGACATTGAGTTGTTTGTTATCCATAGCCTCAGGTTCTTGTCGAGGAAATCACAAATAAGTGTGGTTTGATCCCCATTTTCCCAAATTTACAAAGCCCAACCATAAATATCGACAACACTCACTTTAAAATTTCATTTCCTATCCATAAAAATTGACCTTAAATCGAGTTCATTCTCCACTTTACCCACAACTGGTCTTGTCCATTTTCGTATACCAGGTATTCAGGTCTTAAGTAAGGAAATAGTAAAGAATTTAGTTTATACATATGATCCAAGGGGTTTTTACTACGCCAATGGAGAAGGGTTAGGAATGCATCAATCCAACGCTCTTGAAACCTCATTTTGCACATTTCAGTCCCCATGAACATCAAGAAGCATAGAGTTCTCAATTGATTTTGGAAGAACCCACAACTTAATTTACTGTAAGTTAGCTGTAGAACTAAAATTATTTGAAATTCAATGCATATTTATTATTTTTGAATTCAATTTTTCTTATTTATTCATTTCTCTCTTAACACCAATATTATTTTCTTCATAGGTCTCATAATATGTAAAGAAATTCCTTTTGTTCTAGAGTGCTAGCTCTCTATCATATTTGTTCTAGTTTTTTCTTCAGGTAGACCTACATTTATGCTCAAAACATCCTCAATTAGAGTGATAACCACCCCCTTTACTGGTGTCATGTATTCTTCTTCAATGACCTTCCTCATATTCATGGAAAATTCTAGGGTTATGTCATCACTACATCCATTCAATTTTATGAAGAACTCTGACCAACCCATATTCTGAAATGCCTTGAGAACATCAAAATTTGGGTATAATTTTGAGTTTTATGTGAGTTGTATTTTATAAATTCCCCCCAGTTATCGCTATACATATAGGTAAGGTCATTGTCTACAAGCAAGAAGGCACTACTCTAAAGAGTTTGGGCATAGTAGCCACGGTATCAGAACAAAATAAGACCCTGCTAAATGAACGAAATGAAAAGGAGTGAGTTCTATCCCACGTATCTACCCACCTTACCTACCACAAAGGAATGAGTTATTTTGGGTGTTATAACATGAGGACATGAGGATGAAAAACATATTGGGTGTTTACATCTAAATTCTTTAGGCCTAATTGAGATAAATGAACCTCTTGTGTGGGTGAAAGGGGACATAACGAGACTCAGAATGATTCTATAGGTATTTGACCCTTAGTGCAGAGAATATCAATACCCTTGATTTACCTACAAACTTATCCCCCTTTAACAATGAACATATTTTTTCGAAAATGTTGCACCAATCAAAGCTACTCACTAAAGCATTTAAAAGTATTTTTCACAAAGGCCATTATGTTACATGCATTTTCAACATGGGAGTTTTTTCTCCATGTTTTGGTTTATGCATCCACTATATCATATAGTTCCTCCCTCCTTAACTTGAGAGAACTGTTATTTTGAGTAAATTTTATCATTGCGAGACAACCTACATTCTAGGAGGTGAGGAGAAATCATTGTAAATGTAGGCGAGGAGAAATCATTGCATCTTTCCTCAAATGGGAAATTTTAGTATGAAAACTCCATGATTAGTACTTGTTAATGTTTTGAGGCATTTTTTTTAGTTTATAGCTTTGGAAAGATTATTTATATCTTGAAAACTTATGAACTTAAATAAGTATCAATCCTTGTTATAGTTACACACAAGCCATGCGTGAATTCTCTTCCAAGCATCCAATCTACAACTTTGATTCAATGCTAGTGGAGATATTGTAAAGAGGTTGATACATTTTGAAATAAGAAATAAATGCAGTCACATGAAAATACCATAAAAATGTAAGATGTTAAAATCTCAGCAATAAAGTTGTTTGAGAGAGATCAATACATAAAGTGGTCTAAAGCCTAGATAATTTTGGATCCTTGGAGACTTGTTCGGTCATTCTTCGTACCTACTCACTCTTGAATGGTTTCTCTAATTTGATTGTGGTGTTATTACATTTTTTTTTTACAAAATTTATTTATTCTCTAACAGTCCTCTAACATTAGATTGAACTATAGCTCCCATTCCTATTTAGTATCATTGATATATTGAATAAGGTTCAAGTTGCTACCAAAGTGTATTAGCAAATTTGGTTGTGTGAGTGGATACACATCATAGGGTTCACCCTTTTATGAAATGGTAAGTGGATGGATTTTGACTTGGAAGGTAGTATATTCCATACCTAACATATTTTTATATAATTATGGATTTGATGCATTGAGGTAAAGATTACCTATGTCTAGGTAAAGATGGAGTACCTTTTTTTAATAGGTCCAATCTTGTGCCTTAATAAAATATATGCTATATGTACGGAGGTAATATTGATTGTTGAAATTATGTTTAGGAAACTCTATGATTTTTAATTCCAAACAACAGAGCAAATCCTTTCCATATTTAACTATAGGTATAGTTAAGTTTTCAATATTTGTAGATGGAGGAGGAATTCAACATTTAATGTGCATGATAGACCTAGATAGAACCAAAGTGTAGTCCTTGATCCCGCAATAGGGTAGTCCTTGATACAAATTGGTGTTGGCATAGCCCACCAACAAAGCCTCGTCGATAGAGATCCCAACTTTGTCAACGTCCTACAGCACAATCTCCCTGAGCATCGGCCTGAAAAGGTTTTACCCTACCCAGCAACGTCTGTGAAGTAGATGAGGTCTCACCTTAGTTGTTCAAGGGAGAGCTGTCAGAACCGAGTTTTAGACAATGGGGAAGGAGGACATGGGGATCCGACTGGGAAGAACCATGAATTATGTGATCACCCTATCTTATCATAGCATTAATCATGAAACATCATACCAAATTCAATAGTCATAGAGCATACATGAACTTATAGTTAACAGATCACATTAACATACCAAGGAGGAACTAACTCGCATCGTTGTATCAGAAGCAAAATCATAGCATCATAACAGATCTACATAAATCACATTGCATCATTATAACAAAAAGTGGTACTACTGCATCATAACAGATAAAATATAAGGATCGAACCATACTCAGCACATTTTATATTAAAATTTCACAAATATGCCATATTACACAATCCTTCTCCAAAACTAGAGAGTGATTTTGGCAAAGGATTGTGATTGTCTATTATCCTTAAAATAGACAAATTGTTGGGAAAATTCTCGAACTTGGAGCTGCACTTTAGCAGTGGTATTCTGACAATTACTCACCATTTTCTGGACCAAGTGCCCATTGGGAGGTTTGCTGTCAACCATTTTTCGAATCTCCTAAACATCCTGAAGTATGGTGGAAATTTTAACAACCAATTGACCTCCATTATCTTGGAATTCATCGAGCTACTCATGATGCTTTTGCTGGCACTCTTGGGCACAGGCAGCGCGCTGCTAGAGATCCTTCAGTTCGGCGGCCCAGGTGATTTTTACCATCAACGGCATGGCCTTCAGCACTGAATTCAAAGTTGTCATTTGATCCTCTGCTTCTTGCACTTGCACAATGAGTTGATCCAGCTGCTCATCCTGAACAATACTCTTCTAGAACTGTGTGGTTTCCTCCATAATAGCTTTGGCCTCTTGCTCCACGTTTCCAAACTGAGTATCAATTCCCTCAAGGGAGGCCTTATGCTTTGCAACCTGTTTCGGCAGGGTAGTGGGTTGTTCTTGATCCTGAAGCAACAAGTTATGGTCCTGAATTTGATCCAAGGTCTGCCCTAATCGCTAGGACTTCTTGACTGAGGTGAGATCGGTGGTGATGTCAAACATGTTCTGAAAGGCCACAGAGATATCCTACTCCAATTTTCTATACCATGCACATAGCTGTGCTTATTCCACAATCAGGCGATCTTGTTCCTTCTTGAGATCCATAATCTTCGTAGAAGTCTTCCACTGCATATTGACCTATGCCACCTTAAGCATGTTGATTTCTTGTAATTTCTCTTCGGTCAACTGCACACAGACCTAGTGCAGCTCCGTGACATCCTTCTTCAGTTGCTTAGTAGAATTATTGGCTTCAACATTACCCACCATCAATGCATCTTGTCATGGCACCAACTCCAGTGTGGCGCCATTCAACAACTCAACCAATTCAATAGTGGACAACTTGTTCAGGTCCAGAGTCATGCTCTATATTGGGTGCAACTACTGATGAACTTCTACATTTCCCATGTTGATCGTAGTCAGTGGAACTTACATGTTCCGAACCCGGGGCTTAGTGCTGATCTATGGGCTATCCTGCCACAGAGGTTGTAATGATGGTTGCTTGGAAACAATATCAAAAATGGATTCTAGCTTAGTTCTTACCGCACCAAATTCTGCATGGTTTGATTCATAGATTGTCATAGTCATGGCTATAGATGAATCCATGACAACCTTGATAAGTCGCTGTAATTGATCTTCTAAGCCAGATTTAGTACTGCTGCCAGCCTCGTACTCCTTTCGCCATTTGGTACGAGTCTCCTCCCACATTCACTGTGCTGCATCTTGAGGGTCTATGGATGACTCATTGTCAGAGTCATGGGCGCTTAATTCTGGTGGGGTAGGGTATTCAGGGGCATTTGGGGGTTATTTCCTTATCTAACTCCTCCTGACTCTTTGGGACGCACCAGATTTCTGTAAGCCACTGGCCCATGGCTTCAGAATTCGCTGAATAGGGCCACCAGGTGCTATCATAATAGACTCGTAGGGCTCATCCGAGACATCTTTAAGCAAAAACAAGTCATGGTCATCGAACTTGAGCCTGCTCAACACAGGGATGATATCTACGGAGAATGTCATCCCTTTTGGAAGTGGTGGCAACTTGGGTGGGTACTTATGGTTTTTTGATAGCTCCCGTGGCTTAGCACCTAGACATGTGGGAGCAATGTATCCCAAAATATCATGCACCGAGACACCTCGGGGTGCCATGGACTCAACCGCTCTTGAGCTTGACAACCCCGTTTGGGAAGTTCCTTCTCCCCACATTTGCATAGAGGTGTGAGTTTGATGCTTCTAACGGGGTGTCGAACTGGGTCTCTAAGCCTATTGTTTTCACTTTGAAATAGATGAAAAACCCAGTAGAATACTCATAACTTCCTGTTCTATAGCTATGGGCCAAACAAGAGACTCGTATTCAGTCAAAATTTTGATAGCATTAAGGCCGCTCAGCATCCCTTACCCCAGAAAACTAGAATATACACTCAACAACGTGAACTATACTCAACACTTAGTTCAATACTCTGCACCAAATTCACCTTCTACTTCGGCTCTCATAACTGAATAATGCGAACCGATGCCTCCCACGCAGTGTTTTATAGCCACTTTAATTCCAAATCCATCATTACTAAATCTAACTGCACCATTATTTCCAAATCAAGTATTAATGACACCAAATCCATCGACGATATTATGCAGCTAATGGTCGGATCACCTATTAATGCGGGTCTCTTTAATAAGCACCGCTAGCTAATTGGTTTAACTACCTACATTTATTACCTGATTTGACCACCCCACAGCTTGGCAACTGTCGCGAATGGTCGACGAACTACTACCAACAACTTCATCCTTGCACAGTCTCGCTCCCGAGGCTCACCTCTTTATGCTGAACTTAGAAATGTTGTTTTTTCTTTCAGTACTTCAGGTGGTGTGCATCACCGACCCGATTCTATAAGGCTTCAAGTGACTCCCATTAGTGAGCTTTGGTAACATGACACCATCTAATTGTTGCAACTTCATGAAGCCTCCATAGGTAATAGACTAAACAAGATAGGGACCTAGCCAGTGCATTTGTAACTTACCTGGATGCTTGATAAACTTGCTGTCATATAACAACACCAAATATCCTGACGCGAACTGTTTGTGCTTAATATGGTGATCATGCCATGCCTTCTGTTGATCTTTCGCAACCTGTTGCTGGAATCCTGCAATGAAACGATCCACATCGAGTTGAATCAGCTGCACAACACGTTCTTCTAATGCCTCTACATTCTCGATGCTCGTTGTCATGGCAATGCGCAAGCTGGGAATGATGTACTCCATTAGCATGACTATCTCCTCCCCATAAACCAACTTAAACGGTGTCTAACCTATGAACCGTTTGTAGGTAGTACGGTAGGACCATAAAACTACAGGAATTTTTAGATTCCAGTCACCTTGGTCAGCGTTGTCTCTAAGATTTTGTTGAAGGCCTCAACAGTGCCATTTTCCTACAGATGGTAGGGATTACTTTGCTTATGTTGTACCTGAATCTCCTCGGTTAGCACTTTTATCGTTTGGTTGACAAAGTGACTACCTTGGTCACTCATTAGGATTCAAGGACACCCAAAGCACGTCACAATGTTCTAAAAAATAAACCGTGATGTTTTCACGGTGGTACAATCAATGATTGGTGCATCCTCTACCCATTGAGTCAGGTAGTTAGTTGCAGTGATAATATAATGGGTGCCAGTGTGCTTACCTAGCGGATTGATAGGACCCACAAAGTTGACGGCCCATTTATCAAATGGTTACAGATTCACTTGTGGTACCAGCAACATCTTGTCTCTCCATGATGGTTTACCAAACTGTTGGCATACATCACAACTCCTAGCATAGTTTGTGGCATCGTAATGCAACATGGGCCACCAAATCCTAGCATGCAGTACCTTTTGGGAAGTGGCATGGCCTCCGTAGTGACCTCCTACAATGCCTGCGTGGACTTCCTCTAGGATGGGACCCTGCTCATGCAGTAAGATGCATCATCGCAATATCTCATTCGGTCCAAGTTTATAGAGCTATCCTGCAATGAGTGAAAAATTAGAAGCTTTGATGACCAGCTGCTTCTTTTGGCTAATCAACATATTTACAGGGGCGATGCCAGTAGACAAAAATCACCAGTAGTAAAAAACTGAACAATGGGGGCATAGTAATCATATGTAATTTCAACTCAGAATAATTGTGCATCAGCAAGCCCATCGTCAATATTAGTTGGTTCTTCACCATTATCAATACGTGACACATGATCCGGGCCAACGTTCAACTGTCCTGGCTTTACCACTATTTCAAAATCAAATTCTTGGAACAAAAGAAGCCACCTGCAGATTCCCCCCCCAAAACAGGCTTATTTACTATATATTTCAAAGTTGAATGATCAATGAGCATCTTGAAGTGTCCACTGAACAAATAGTGTCTGAACTTTTGCAGAGCATATACCATCTCCAGGCCTTCCCTTTCAGTTGTGGTGTAATTATTTTCAACAAATGATAAGTTCCTACTGGCATACACTATGGGATGAAACACATTGCTCACTACACCACCTCCCACTCAGTTCAATAGCTATCCCCATCGATGCATACTCAACTCGGTAGTGAATTCCTAATCCATACATGGGGTCGCAGAGTGATAATATTATCAAATAAGGAACATAATGGAGTCCCAAATGTAAAGTTACCTCCTATCATCCTATGATAATAGGTCAATTATCTATGGATGGTTGTTAATAACATATGGTCCCACCCATGATGTGCCCCAGCTAGTAATTCTCTATGAGAAACATCAGACCTCTTAAGATCCCGTGAGGGGCATGTGTCCCCTCTATCTGCACCAATACAACTGTGATGGATCATATCTCTATCCTTAGAACCACTATCTAGATCATGCCATCCTTCCCCATAACACTCTATGTGCCATGGGTCTATATGAACTCCTCCAAATTCCTTGTGTGAAAAATCATTATCTAGGTATCCCTCACTACCCCCATCATGGGTAGTTTAGTCATTAAATAGGTTTCCTAAAGAGTTCTCTACACTGAATCACATGAACACCTATGCATCAAGATCCCAATACTACACAATATGGGGCAATAGAGCATCTCCCTCCCTAATACAGTCAGGTAATTCATTCACGAGTAAATTTAAACTAACCCCAAATCATTTATTCTAATACATGTTTAACCAAAATTTATATATCTTTGAACAGTAAAATATTTCACTAACTAATTTTAATAAACATATGAAAAAATCATATAAATATATATTAACTCCTAAATTCACACATTCCAGATCCTATGCTTGCATAGAGAAAATTAAAAACATTTAGAACTTGGTAATATAGCTGAGGAGATAACATTGTAAGGAGCCGTTCCTCCCAACCAACTCTTCAAGACAGCTGAGATACAAATATTAGGCCCCCAAGCCTGTCTACTGGTCCACCTGGTTGAACGTACTAGGTGAGAGAATAGGTTTAGAAACCCCTTGCAACTCCATAGAGTAATCAGCAATAATACTTCTTCTTGTAGCAGTAAGAACTTAGCCCAAAACAACTGCACTAGTTCAATAAATCAGAACTTTCCCACTCAAACACTTCTTCCTGTCCCCTCCATTGAACCTCTTGTGCACCATTTTCACTCAGAAACTTCGCAAGTAAATATTGAGTAGCCTCAACAAAATTCGATGGATATATTTATCATAATGCCTAGGTATTTTGGGTCAATTTTTCACTTAATGAGTCACCTGCTCTCGTTCCACTTTCTTGGGGAACATGACCACAAAAATAGGGAAGTTTCCTCCTACAACAACTAGAAGTAGTTTGAGGATTCTGCCAAGTGTCAATCTACTCTCAACCCAGCCTATTCCACCAAGTGGCCCATATAAACTCATTTAACTGCATCCTTAAGCAATTGTCTCATCTTTTATTTATTAATTAATAAAATATTCAGCAATTAAATACAATTATCCTTGACCCCACTTGGTCAATAATTAAAAAGTTATAATAAATTAAAGAATAATGTCTTCTCAAACATAAAATGTTTTTGCAAATATGGGGTATGTGACATACACACCCCCTTAAATATAACATCATCCTCGATGTTATTTTATTCACCATCCTCAGAGTTCCTTGGAACAGAATTGGATATGTTTCCTGCATATGACTCTCCAATTCCCAGGTGGCTTCTTCTGGACTAAGGTGCTTCCATTGCACCTTCACCTATACAATGGTGCGATTCTAAAGCAAGATCTCCCTCCTGTCGAGGATACAATCCAGTTCCACCAGAAAATCTCCTTCGAGTTCCACCTGCACATCATTACAATTTATAACATGAGTAGCATCATGTACATATCTTTTTAAAATAGAGATATGAAAAACATTATGAACCTTTAAATTTGGAGGTAAATCTAGTTGATATGCCACCTGTCGCATTCTGGACAATATTTTAGAAGGTCCACAATATCAGAGTGCCAACTTAGCACAACTTTCTAACTTCAAAGAACTATTTTTAGGACTTACCTTTATAAAAACATGTTCACCCACCTGGAACTCTCTTTGAGTTCGTTTAATATATGCTTGAATTTTCTGTCTATCTTGTGCAACCTTTAAAATACCTTGCACCTGCTTTACAATTAACTCTATCTCCTTTAATAGTTCAGGTCCTAGTACTAACCTCTCAAACTGGGTTACTCCAGGATATGGGGGTATTGTACTTTCTAGCATACATAATTTCAAATGGGCTGTATCTTGTTGAAGCTTAGTAGTGGTTGTTATAAGCAAACTTTACCAAGTGTAAGTAATCCTCCCATTTACATGGTTGTTCCCTAACATACATCCTTAGCATATCTTCCAATATTTGATTCACCATTTCAGTCTTTCCATCCATCTGGGGGTGAAAAGATATACAGCAATTTAAAGTAGTATTCAGGCCTTTAAATAGAGACTTCCAGAAATTGCCCGTAAACTTAGGGTCTCTATAAGAAATTATAACTTTCGGTATCCCATGTAAATGAAATATTTGTTTCATGAATATATTAGCAATATTAGAAGCCTTTTAGGTGGTCTTTACCGGTATAAAATGAGCTTCTTTACTGAGTTTATCGACGACTACCATAATTGAATCATTCTAATTCTGATTTCTAGGTAAACCTATAATAAAATCAAGACTGATTATTTCCCATTTCCAGCTAGGGATGGGTAATGGCTGTAGTAAACCGGCTAAATGCTAGTGTTGAGTCTTAACTTGTTGACATTCAAAGCACCTGGCAATGTATTCTACAAGTTCATTCTTCATATTTGACCAAAAATAATATTTCTGTAACATGGTTATAGTCTTTCGATAACCAGGATTTCCTTAGTAAGGGGTCTTATGTATTTCATTTAAAATCAGCAGCTTAATTTTAGGTACATTAGGTATATACAGCCTGTTTTTAGAAAGTATAAATCCTTTTTCATTTAGACTATACCCTTTACTTAAACTTTCAGTTAGATTTTCTGCCACTTTAGCTTGTAATTTTTGATAATTTTCATCCAATTTTACTTCTTCCTCCAGCTGACCTTCTAAATCTATTTTATAAGTGCTGATTACTGCCAAAAAGTTCAGTCTTGCATTTCTACTTAGAGCATCAATGACGTTATTTTATTTTCCCTTAATATGTTGGATATCGAAATCATACTCACTAAGGAAAGCTAGCCACCTAGCTTACCTTGCGTTTAAATGTGGTTAATCCAACAAATATTTTAAACCCTTATTATCTGTCATTAACATAAATTTTCTTTCGATTAAGTTATGGCACCACATCTTCAAAACATGTATGATGAAAACGATCTCTAAATCGTAAGTAGCGTGGTTTTTCTCATGAATTTTAAGCTTCCTAGACTCGTATGCAATTACGTGTCCTTCTTGAGTTAAGACCCCACCTAGACCATCGTTGCATGCATCAGTGCATACGACAAAGTCCTTATTAGGATCAACAATTATTAATATTGGTGAAGTAGTTAATAATGTTTTTAATTTCTTAAAAATTTCTTCAGACTTTTGATTCCACTCAAATTTATTTCCTTTCCTCTGTAAATAAGTTATGGGATTTGAGATTTTTGAGAAACCCTCAATGAATCTTTGATAGTAACCAGTAATACCCATGAATGATTGCACATTAGTCACATCCTTTGGGACCAACCATTTTTCAATTTCTTTTATCTTTTTTGGATCGACTAAGATCCCTTTCTTTGGTTATTACATGCCCCAAGTATTGTATTTTATCTTTAAAAAAATTGCAATTACTGAATTTAGCATAAAGCTGATGTTCCCTTAACTCTTGTAAAACAATTTTTAAGTGCTCCTCGTGTTCTTCTTTAGACTTAGAATAAATTAGAATGACATCAATGAAAACCACTATGAATTTATTGAGATACTTATGCAATACATAATTCATTAAACACATGAAGACAACTGGGGCATTAGTGAGCCCAAATGGGATGATAACAAACTCATAGTGACCATATATGCTCCTAAAAGTTGTCTTAAAAATGTCTTCATCTTTGATTTGGACTTGATGGTAACCAGATCATAAATCAATCTTTGAAAATATTGTTTCTCCGCACAGCTGATCGAATAGATCATATATGCGGGGAAACAAGTATCTATTCTTAATGGTCATTTTATTAAGTTGATGGTAATCAATGCATATGCGTAGATTATCGTCCTTTTTAACGAAAAATGACAAGTGCTCCCCAAGGAGATACGGTTAGTATTATATACTCTTTATCAATAAGTTCCTTTAATTGTGATTTTAATTCGTTTAGTTCCAATACATTCATCTGATAAGAATATTTTGAGTTGGGAACTGCACCAGGTACCAACTCAATAGTCAAATCTAATTCCCTTTTCGGAGGCATCCCCAGAATTTCTTCTAAAAATACATCTAAATACTCCCTCATATTTGTAATATCTTCCAATTTTAGTTTATCTTCATTAGTAATTTGTTATTCGTCAGTTACAGATATAGCAAAGGGTTTACAACCCTTCTGAACAACTCTCTTTAATTGCAAGGTAGACATTTGTCTGATAGTTGTTTTCCTAGGAATTCCTGTTATGGTTATTGTTTCTCCTTCATTATTTACGCATGTAAAAGTTTTATCAAAAGCATTCAAAACTACTCTATGTTGTTATAACCAATCCATACAAATTAATACACCATAAGAGCCTAACGAAAGTATATTTAACTTTACCGATGTTTTAAGCTGATTCATAAACAAAGTATAGTTTTTCACGAAATGAATGACTTTTCTTTTTGCTCCTGTAGCTAGTTGAACCAGCCATGACTTGGTAAATGTTTCTACTAGTAATTTGAATTTTTATACTAAGCCAGGAGAAACATAACTCAGGCTACCCCCTGGGTCAATTAATATAGAAATGGTTGTTTGATTCAACTTACCTTCTACTTCAACCATGGAAGTTTGATAATCATCCTTCCTGTTTTCCAGTGCCACGTTGATCCTGGGCATTCCCCTTGATAAGTCACCAACAGTCATCTCCTCCTGCACCGTATGAATGTTGCTTACAGTCTTCTTTCTGTTAGGGAAGATTGATGCATAATGAGATCCATTACAATCCCAACACTTTATTGGTTCTTTACGTTAATTATTCTTAACGTAGTTGCTGTGATTATTAGTAGGTTCTTTATTTTTAGGGTTATTAGGGTTTGACTGTGAGTTACCTTCATTTCCTTGGAAATTCTTATTAGGAAAGTTACATGTGTTATTATTCCCAAAATTACGGTTTGGTGTGAAACCCTTCTTCTTATGTTCAAAATTATTAGACCTCTTGACCTTCCCGTTTGGAAGGTTTTCCCTTTTTCGGTTATGCTCATAGCCAAAAATTTCCTTTCACATAACCTCTTCAAGGGTTTTAGGATTATAGTATTCAATTCTATCTTTAATGTGAAAAGGTAAACAACTCAGAAGATGCTGCACTTTGGGCTTCTCGTCCACAATGTAAGGAACGTAACATAGTAAACTTAAAAATTTACTATTTAATTCCTTCATGTTCATAGTTCTCAACTTCAGTTCATATAACTCTTTAGCTCACTCTTCATAATACTATTCTGATAGAAACTTCTTTTTAATTATTTTTTAAAGTTACTCGAGTTAATATTCTTTTCCTTAATACCTTTTACTCGTTTTAAATCCTTCCACCAGATATCTGCCTTTTCAGTTAAGTTGTAAATGGCCAATCTTTCTTTTAGTTGGTTGTAGTAATTATAGATTTGGAAATACTTCTTCATTCCAGACATCCATGCTTCGAATTCCTCCCCTTTCTCAGTTTCACCATTGAAATTTGGTGGTTTTATCTTCTTAAATTCACCCAAAATTTCCTCATAAGGTTCAATATATTTGCTTTTTCTAGATTGGTAGTTATCTTCGCTAGTATCGCTAGAGTACTGGAGAATCTTCCTGTGTGAATCATCAAAAATTTCATAGGATGAACTACTTTTGATTGTAGAATGTTTGGAATTTTTACTTTTATGTTGGTAGGACATATTTTCAGATCCTATCTTTTTATCCTTCCCTTCACTCTGAAATTTGTCCATCAGTATCTGGTTCAGCTCCTCTTGAGCTCTTAGAATTCTTTCCTTCTCTTTTTTGACTGTTTCCATTTCAGTTCTTAATTATTTAAGAGTTTGTAATAATTCTGAAGAATTGTTAGTTATTTCTTCCTTAATCGGTTCTTTTCTAGAATTAATTTGTTCATTTAATGGGGACCCTTCATCTGCATATTCCTCGAGTCTTTCCATACCTATAGTTCTAGCTCAGAAAATTTTTCTGGCATTAACATTAAAAAATAATAATAAATCAGTACGCATGCATTTTATTTACTATTTGTCTACGCAGGTTGAGCCACATTCAAGCCTAGTTTCTGAACATGTGCTCTGATACCATATGTAATACCCCAAAATTTCATAAAATTTAAAAAAAATTCTTGCGACAACTAGTGTTTAAAATCATCGATAAAGAGAGTAACTTAACTGCTAATAGTTAGCATCCTAAAGGGTCTAATATAGAAACTAAAACAAATTCCTTCATTAATTTCTATATTTGCATTCTTCACTATCTACATTCAAAAAAATTAAGTATTGAAAGATTGATTTATTAAATAATGATCTGAAGTAGTATGAGCTGAAAACAACAGTTTGTTTACTATGTACTAAAGTTTGTCTCCTGCTTAAATGAAGGAACTTCAGTTCATGCCTGAGGATTACTTAGCTCTTGAAGATAATGCAATGAAATGATGATTCTTGTTACAGGTCTTTTTATAGGTAACTTTTATTTCCAGTTTCGAGCTCAAGAATCTAAATTTGTCAGCAGTAAAATCAAAGCTAGGGTAATCATTTAATTTTAAAGTTTTTAACTAGAGAAGGTACTGCATGACTCATTCTTTTTGTATATTTTTATTATAAAATTTGTTTGTTTGTTACATTTCTGAAGTATGAACTTGTCATGTTCAACAGTCAAAGATGGATAAATCTAAAACCTCTTATTTAGGCTTTTAGATAATATTATTGCTTTGATTTATGGGATGGAATGTTCATTACCTAAAGGACAAAACAAAATATAAACCAAAAACCTTTGCATAAACTAATACTGACCATATGATTTTGATATCATAAGTATAAACCCTATCTACGCAAAAACCAACCTATAATACCTTTTTGAAGACCATGCTAAAGCATCTCTATTTAAAATCTCGATCTTATATGTTTTCAACCAAATATTAACAAAGGTTATGTATAACCTTTTTGAAGGATTCACCCAAGCTCTCGAAACTATAGAGCAACACCCAAAAAATTAAATTCATAGTGGAAACCACGTGGCTAAGGGTTAGTGTATAGGGTTTATGTGTTGGAAAACCGTACTACAAAATTGATCAACCCTAAGTTTTCGCATTGTTAACCACTGTGAGTAGTGCCTCCATGCTCATGGCCTCTTGGGCCTTTGATGCCATTGTTTAGCTCTGTGAGTGATAACCTTTGATGCCAATGTTTATCTCTGTGAGTGACTTCACCCACTTATCATCCAAGCTAAATACTCTGATTATTAGTAGTGTGGTTACTGGTTCTATAACACATGGATTACTTTGTCGATTTCGTTGACAACAGGGAGATTTTGTTTCATCGTGGCTTTTACTGTTTGATTTCTCATTCTCGTCGAGGTTTTTAGATTGTGTTTCTCTTGGCCAGCTGCTAGGGTATGAAGTTTTCCTTGGCCAAGGTTGCTATGCAAAACAATTTACTGCGCGGTCAAGGATAAAATATCTCCAGGTAAACTGTTTTAAATTCTTTTTGCAAATTCTATAAAAAAATTCACCATTGTAATGAGGTTTTTTTTGTTTTAAAAGAACTTAACTTTTCTCAAATTTCTTGTGCAGAATTCTTCTAGAGGAGAAATATCGCTACTGTGAGGTGGAAGACTTAGGATACTTTAGTAAAGAGGCTCCATGCTTCTCAAACAACTGGGTAAGCCTTGGTTTCATGCCTAAGGTTTCTTTTGTGGTGATGTGTGGGGTTTGGAAAGATATTGTCTCGTGGAGATTTGAGCTCCATTTCCATAGCTGCGTTTGAAAAATGATTTGTTTGTAAAGGCCGTGTGGCCATAAAACTGTTCTGTTAGATTGTTTAAGTTTTCTTAGGGTTTCAGAGTTTGTAAACCCTTTGTTTTCAACTTGTAACAGTTTGATAGTAATATGTGTGCACTAGGCTATGTAAAATAGAGTCTTAGAAAGAATTGGACATCGTGGTTTTTTGTGTTGTATATTTCAGTTTGTTTAAGCTTAGATTAATGAAATTTTCAAGAACCTTGTTGCTATTTACCTGTATCTGGTGAATGATTTGATAAAAGATGATGAAAGGATTTTTCTCTTGTAAATGTCTATAATTTTGATTATGTTAAAAATGAGATTATTATGTGGAATTTTAATGTGAAATATAGTTTATGGGTTTTCTTTTTAATGTAAATATTTATTTATAAAAAATAATAAAAGGAAAAGGGTTTGCCACTACAACCCGAGCACGACTATGTAAATTTGATTAGGAATAATTTAATTTAACTTTTTATTTTATTTTATTTTAGTGTATAAATGATAAAGAGTCTAAAATATGTTTCTGTGTAAAATTTGTTTAATATAGGGAAATTCTAATATATATATATATATTATAATTATATAATGAATAATTTGATTATTGAGGACAAGGATAAAACTGTAAATACCTTATTCTAGAAGGAGGAAAGAAGGAAAGACCTGGTTCACAGTTCTCCTTAATTAGGATTTGTATTCTTATTTTAAATCAAAACACTGCATTGTTGTTGTTTTTACTTTGATGTGTTATTTACAGTATTACTGTGATATGTTATTTGTAAAAACTAATTTATTACTACAATTTTCTTTTTACTATTTATACTCCAAAGTTGCTTCAATTGTATTATTTATCTGTTCTGTATTAGTTAATATTTATATGTATATATAATAGATTAAGCTTAAATATAGTGGTTGTTACTGTGTTAAAAAGAACACAATTACACAAACTATGTGATGGTTTTCTTTTAGTAAACATTCTCTTAAGGTACTTTATAGTTTAAAATTAAAGAATTGTATTTAACCAATGAACTTCTGAAATAGAGGAATTATTTCTTTAATCATTTCTATAAAGATTAACAGTAAAAAGTAAATCATCAGATTCCTATACATCTTGATTCAATTTATTCCTCAAACTTAAATTCACCTACTGTACTAGAGTACTACCTTCTCGAAGGTGTGGAAAAATACAATCAGGTAATTCATTCATCAGTAAATTTAAACTAACCCTAAATTATCTATTATAATACATGTTTAACCATAATTTATCTATCTTTAAATAGTAAAATATTTCACTAACTAATTTTAATAAACATATGAAACAGTCATATAAATATATATTATCTCCTAAATTCACACATTCCAGATCCTATGCTTGCATATAGAAAGCTAAAAACATTTAGAACCTGGTAATATAGTCGAGGAGACAACAAACGAAGGAGCCCGTTCCTCTCAACCAACTACTGAAGACAGCTCAGATGCAAATCTTAGGACCCCCAAGATTGTATACTAGTCCACCTGGTTGAAAGCACAGGGAGAGAGAATAGGTTTAGAAGCCCCTACAACTCCACAGAGTAATCAGTAGTAATACTTCTCCCTATAGCAATAAGAACTCATCCCAAAATAATTGCACTAGCTCATTAAATCAACACTTTCCCACTCAAACACTTCTTCCTGTCCCCTCCATCGAACCTCTTGTGCACCAATTTCACTTAGAAATTTCACAAGTAAAGATTGAGCAGCCTCAGATGAAGTTGATGGGTAGTTTTATCAGGATGCCTAGGTCTTTTGGGTCAATTTTTCACTTAATGAGCCACCTACTCTTGTTCCACTTTCTTGGGGAACATGACCACAAAAATAGGGAAGTTGCCTCCTGCAATAGCTAGAAGTAGTTTGAGGATGCTTCCAAGTGTCAATAAGCTCTAAACCCATCCTATTC
This sequence comes from Pseudotsuga menziesii, assembly GCA_001517045.1. Classification (NCBI taxonomy): domain Eukaryota; kingdom Viridiplantae; phylum Streptophyta; class Pinopsida; order Pinales; family Pinaceae; genus Pseudotsuga; species Pseudotsuga menziesii. The sequence goes on from LPNX010718187.1 coordinate 82,099, forward strand.
CACGAAGTGACCAATAGACACTCGTTTAACAGACTCCTTAAGCTGTTGTCTCATATTTTATTTATTAATTGATAAAATATTCAGCAATTAAATACAATTATCCTTGACCCAACTTGGTCAATAATTACAAAATTTATAATAAAATTAAAGAATAATGTATTCTCAAGCATAAAATGTTTTTGCAAATATGGGTTATGTGACATTCCTCTTCTCCATTGGTTTTTCTTCTACCATTCTTGTCTCACTGTTGGAACTTATAACTGGCATTGTTCTCAAATTTCTTGTCTTTCCTTTTCTCTATCAATGCTTCACTCACATCTCTAGTTGAGCGAACAAATTATTCTTGTTCACTCTTTCCACTATTTCCATTCTCCTCTCTTAGAGGAAAACAATCAGAACAAAAAAAATAACTCACAATCCTTAGTCCCATCTTTTTCTCCACCGACGGGTTTACATTGTGGTATCTATAGATTTAGTTTGCAGCCACAGGTCCCTCCATACCTCCATGATTATAACAAACTTCCAAACTTGGTTGTGAAACCCCTCATCTCCATGTGAGCTTACTTTCTCCATTGTTAGAACGATCAGCTTAGTTCTTTTCTAAAAATTGACCCATTGTATATAGACTGGATCCATTAACTTACTAGTAATGATATGAAGGGCTTCCTTGTTTAGGCCTCCAAGACCCCTCAAAGTCCTATCATACTGTGTCCTATGCATTTGTCTCTCCTCCTCTCCTTCCCAACACTCCACAGACTGTCATCTAAATCCTTTGTCCTTCCCCTTGCCTTTGTCCTAAAACTACCCTCAACCCCGTTTATTTCCTTTCGTAATAACCTTATTCTAGCATCTTAACCCTTGGCCCTATATTCTAGTCTACCCTCATCCTCCCAACAATCCTTTGGATTGTGACTTAAGAACTTTGACCTCCCCTTTTATCTTCCCTAAACAGCTACAACAGTCCTTCGGACTGTTGAGATTCTCCCTCGACCCTAACTCCAATACCCTATCCTACCCTCAGTCCCCCTAGGAGCTAACTAACAATCCTAACTAATAGTGCTAGAACTTCGTCCTTCCCAGAATCTTAGGAAATATGTAAATACCAAATCCTAAAGCTTCCTACCAACCCTCCTAACTCACACCAAGACATCCCAAAAACCCAATTTTTGACCCCTCTAAGACTTCATCCTTGACTAATCCCTACACAGAAATTTGTCCACTTTAGGACAGACCTATAATCATCAAAATAAATTGGCCTTCCTAATAGTCTTAGTCACCCTAAGGGATAGTCAGTCACACACAACTAGTTTATTACTATAACAATTGGTGTCATTCCCTAAAAGGGTAATTTCTTGCATGTTTTCATTCCCACATTAACCTTGATGTAGCAACATTGCTAATACATAGAGTTATTGTTGAAATCAATCATTGTCTTATGATTTCATAGAGTTAACCTAATCCATTTTATTCTTAATAAGGACACATGGATCATTAGGGTACATCTATAGAAGTTTGTAGTGGTACCAAAATTCATAGACACCATTCAGATGGGTGTGTTGGATGCATCACAGGTCCACTATCAGGTGCATTCAACTGTTAACTTCAACATGTTTAAGTCTAGGTTACATATTCCAAATATGTATTGTCAATACAAATATGAAGCTATTTATGTTAAATTTGATTTTTTTTAAATTTGTGGATAATATTCTTTTACACACTTTTATAAGATCTTATCGTGCATAGGTAGTGGATTCGAACATGTCATACACATTTCTAAAACCTCTATTGCATACATGCTGCCCATAGGTACATTATAATGGTATTTACCATTTTTTAGTACAAGTTATATACAATTAACTTTTTAAAAATGTTACATGCATATGGCTTGATTTTCTATGAACATGCATTCAGTGCCTTACTCGCCTACCACAAGTAGGCGTGAACACAATATACATCGTAAAGATGAAATATAAGTTCATAAATCTTGTTTGACATGTATGTTTAATTTGTGAAAAATTATGATTTTTCTCTTACTTATAAATGTTTGTCAATTTATTGTTGTTTACAAGGGCTAGTGTATGGGCACAAAGGACACACAAAGGTAATTTTTAATTTTATTTATCTTTTTATAGTACAAGTTAAATGTCTTTGATCTCCTTAAAATGTTACATGCATATGACATGATTATTTTCATGCACATGCATTCAATGCCTTACTCTGCTGATACACCTACCAGAAGTAGGCCAACGAAAGATATACATGCTAAAGGTGAAATCTAAGTTCATAAATCTTGTTTGACATGTGTGTTCAATTTGTGAGAAATTATGATATTTCTCTTACTTATAAGTGTTTGTCAATTTATTGTTTTTTACAGGGGTTAGTGGACGGTCACGAAGGACACCCATAGGTAATTTTTAATGTTATTTATGTTTTTTATAGTACATGTTAAATGTATTTGATTTATTTAAAACATTACATGCATATGATTTGATTATTTTTGTGCACATGCATTCAATGCCTTATGTTGCAGATACTACTATCTCAGAGAGCCCGTCAATAGAAGAAGAATGTTTATGTAAATTTTGACCATAATTCTTATTGGACATGAATGTTTTATTTGCGAAAAATTATGATATTTTTCTTAAACTTATACGTGATTGCTAGTTTATTGTTTTTTATAGGGGATTCTACACATTCTGAGGATAATGATGGAACAAAAGAATTAGTTTCTAGTACGCACAATGTACATGTTGAGGCAGAGGATCCACTAGGTATTTTTAATGAACATGTTTTATTTAAATATGTATACTTCGATCAAAAAGTTTATATACATTCTCATACTTGCGCATGTTTTACTTCTTACAGGGTTTGTTGCTCATGCTCGTAATCCATCTTGTAATACAAGGATTTTGTTGAGCGCATGAGTATTCCCACAATGAAACATATGACCTCTATAAACTCATCCTAAATATTTTCCTGATCATATTACTCGGGAAGAAAATATCACAATTCTTACTGTCGAAGAGATGAGGGAGCATTCTGTGAGATTGCAGGGTGAACTTGAGAGTTCTACCATATCTATCGATTGTCAACATAGTCTCCAGTTTGTGTTGCACAATCTAAACAGTCTCCAGTTTGTGTTGCACAATCTAAACAATTTGATTGAGAGTTATATTGGGGTTGGACATCAACCCATATTTTTTATGACATGATGCATAGGAGAGGAATGGCGGTGATGGGTCACCACTAGTTCAAATAAATAAAAAACATTGTCACAAAAGAAATGGTATTTTCATTATTTGAGTTGCATCCTGAAGACGGAAGACATCTAAGGATTGGAAGATTCAATGATCAAATATTGCACCCCATATTAATTTTAGGTTCCTCTATGCATATGGGAAGTTCCCAAATAACGATGAGGTCCTTCAATATGTTGTGAAGATTCTAATTGCATAGTTTCGGTTGCACATGGACCCTCACTATATAGACAGGATCACCTTTCTACGGTGCTGGAAAAGGTCGTACATATGAATATCCTTATTCACTGCGAGATGTTGAATATAGTCAACCTGTGGCTCGTTTATTAGTTCCAAAACGTAGAGTCATTTGTTTTCGAGAGGAGTTTCAAATGACATATGAAGTGTTATATTTTTATCATTCAAGCTAGCATTATGATCTTAGGATATTTAAATGAGAGAATAATGTGCACAACAATAAAACACAAGAGACAAGAGACACAAATAATTTTCCTCGGGGAAACCATAAAGGGGAAAACCTTGCAACTTCCTCAAAGATAGAATCAACACCAAAAGTGAAACCCAAAAACATAAAGATGATCTCTTGACAGTAGTAGTCTCTCTCTTTGATCCTAGCAAGTTCTCCTCTCACTCATCCGCTCCAATGAGTGTGTGTGTGTGTGATAAATAGAGAGGCTCACTCTCTATTTATATTCTTTCATTCACTTGAAACCCACTCCAACATGTTGGCCTCACTTAACAATTACTTACTAGAGCCGACATCTTTAGGAGTGTCTAATAACCCTAGTGCCCCACAACTTGTAGGGACTTTGCCTCCTTCGACCAACAAGGAGGGTTATCCTTAACACAACAGTGGGGACTATTTCCTCGACTTATAATGACTCACCCAGTGTCTACTTCTCTAGGATATTCTAATAACCCTACCCCCCACAACTATGGGGACTTTAACCCTTGACAAATAGCAGGGTTACCCACAGTGACTTGACATGACTTGTTTACATTATAGAACCTCCCGATAGGAACATTGGGGTATGACATTACTCAAATACATTACAGACACATCCCGAAATAAACATCAGGGTACAATACATAAGATATGCGGATGAATATATTCAGAAGTTACAAATACAACAACACTCCCTCTTAACTAGGAAGGTATTCTCTCGACACAATTTATCACCACAAGTATTCTTCTCTGTATCATCTGGATCATCATTGAGTTCTCGTCATCTTCATCTTCAAGTCATCTTCATCTGGATCTGGATCATCACTGGATATGGATCATCATCACTAGATTTCAATCATCATCACTCGATCTAGATCATCACTCGATCTGGATCATCATCATTGGATCTAGATCATCACTCGATATGGATCACCATCACTGGATCTGGATCATCACTTGATCTGAATCACCATCAATGGATATGGATCATCACATGATCTAGATCATCACTGCTGGATCATCATAACAGGTGCTATCTCATGATTCTTCTCATCACATGAAATTCTATAGAGCTAACCCTTTTTCATGCTAGTTGTAGGCCTAGCCTCCATGTAGGTCTTCTTCCAACACTTATATCTGATCATGTAGGAACCAATCCTATAATCATATAAAAAAGGCACGCCCAACACTCACATCTAACCATGTGGGAACACCTCCCACAACCCTGTTAGAAATACCCAACACTCACATCCAACATCCAATGTCGGAAAGGCTCATCACTTACACTCGGCCATGTGAGGAACCAAGCCTCCATGTCAAAAGGCTCTGCACTTACATCTGACAACCAATGTCAGAAAGGCTCAGCATTTATATTTCACCATGCAAGGAACCAATCCTTCATGCTGAAAGGGCTCTGCACTTACATTTGACAACCAATGTCAAAAGGGCTCTACACTCACATCCGAACATGTAGGAACCAATGCTACAGTCACATCAGAATGGCCCTTAGTCCCAGACTGAGCTTTCCTGGTAACTGACCAGGTGCCTCCATTCCAGAAATGGAATTCAACACTTACTTTTGATCATGTAGGAACCAATCCTATAGTCACATCAGAATGGATCAGCACTCACATCTGACATGGAAGGAACCAATCCTCTCACCATGTTAGAATGGCTCTAGGTCTCATCATTTCCCCTTGGATGGAACCTCGATATGGAGAACACCAAGCCTCTCCCTAAAGTACTCAAACTTCACCCTAGCCAATGGCTTTGTCAACACATCATCTATCTGTTCGTCCGTCGCAACATACTGGAGATTCACTGCTCCACTCTACACCATATCCTTGATGTAGTGATACTTGATCTCAATATGCTTCGACTTGTCATTGAACACTGGGTTCTCCAACAACTTCATCCAACTCTGGTTGTCATAATGTATACAAGTAGCATCCATATGGAGATCAAATAAAACAGACAGTAGCTTCCTCATCCATACTCCCTCACAACTAGCTGAACAAGCTGCAACGTACTCTGCTTCAGCTATACTCAGTGCAACACAGGATTGCTTCTTGGTAAATCAAGAGATCACACCTGATCCCATACTGAAGCAACACCCTGAAGTTCTCTTCCTATCGATGGCACTGCCTGTCCAATCCGAATCAACATAACCTTCCATATTAATCTTTTGATTCGCCTCATAGTTGAGCCCATAATCAATTGTACCCCTCAGGTACCTTACTGCATGCTTTGCAGCCATCAGGTGAACATGTCTCAATGTGTTCATAGAAAATCAAATATCTCGTTTCGTATTCATCAGTTACATCAAGGAACCAATCATCTGACGATACATCATAGCATTAACCATCTCTGATGAAGCATCACTCAATAGCTTCATGTTCAATGCCATAGGTGTGGTCATGGCCTTACAGTCCATTATCTTGAACCTCTTTAGGATCTCTACTGCAAACTTCCCTTTTCCACACGTCCATGCCTATAAAATAGTGCATCGACACATAACATGAGCATCACTGGTCTTTTTCCTTCAATCTTGAAGCAAAGGTTGGAATCCACTTTACTCTCAGTAAAGCCTAGATTCATCAGTAATTTATCCATCCTGGCATACATTGTCGAACCTCAGGATCTTCTGTAGTCACTCCCTCTAAAGCAGAGCATCATACTCCCTCTGTCTTCCATACTCTATGCACTGAAAAATTCTGTATCGGAGTGACAAGTAGCTTCCTATGCTACTAATATTCTATGTATCAGTCTAGGATCACTGTATACCAAGATTCTCTATCTTGAACTTTTTCAAAATTTCTTCTTGCACCCATCTGTGAGCTTGTCATCCTCTATCAACCTTGTAGCATAGGTTCAGATCTTCATCAAGATCATCATGTATGTGTTATCCCATGGGGGTCTTGATCTCATACAAGGCCTCCCTTCATTTGCACACATGATTCTTCCTATCATGTGTCTCAACTCCCACTGGCTGCAAATGTATATTCGTAGTCTATGCCTTCTTTTCGTGAGAAGCCTCATGCTACGAATCTTTCCTTGTATCCTATGATGTTTACATCTACTGCATGATGGAACTATGAACTTTCCTTCATGTATCGATACTGCATTTTAAACATCATTTTTCTTGAACTGGTCTTCCCTTTCTTCTTGGAAGGTTTTGCATCAATGATGTCGCTGCATTCATCATATTATTTTTCATCTTGAACTGTCATCACTTCTTCTTCGGAATAAGTCTCATCCTTATTTGCTTGTATGCGATTATGTATGCAATCTTTCCTACAAGTAAAATGCATTTGTATGGTTAGCTACATTTCATAAGGAATATTCATAATGGCAAATTCTTATGCATAAATATATGATCATGCAACTATTTTAGCCATTACAACATTCGCCCATATCTCACGGAAACTTTTCTAGATGTCTTCCATCTCTACTAGGACAACATTGAGATTGTGCACTAATCCAATATGTCATCAAAGAGGTTTCATTCTAGATAAGTAGAAATGGAGAGTTGTATAACACCATGAGCTACTTACCCATCACATGCATATTAATAGTATACTGTCATTAATGCAAACATTCTATCATGCATAATACATCAACTAAATATACACAAATCCATAACAAAACAATATCATGAAATGACAATTGAATACTTATATTTATTTGTTTCATGGGTAGACTCCTTCTTGAGCCTTTAGTGTCATCATTTTCTTCATTCATAATAGCATCATTTCTTATCCAAATGCTAAGATGGATAAGAGTTTCTTCAAGAGTTGAGATCTTCATATTCCTCATTGCTTGAGGGATCTTCTTTGGATGGTGAGAGCTTGATCTTCAGTTGCTCCCATCTTCTCTTCTCTTATTATGAGTTCAACTTCTTCTTCTTCCTAGAGTCTGCTTGAAATTAATCACTTCCTTCTGGCACACATTCCTCACATTAATGAATCCCATGATCCTGGGAGGCCATTCAAGGTGGCTATCACCACTTCTGCATTCTTCACTTCTTCTTTTACCGCTTCAAGTTGTTCTTTGATTTGAGAGACCCTTGTAAAGTATGACTGTATGGTCTCTACATTTTGGATCTTCACATTCTTCAACTGGTTTCTTAAGGTCATATTCTGATTTATGTTCTTCCCTTCAAATATCTTGGTCAAGGAATCAAACATCTTCAGTGTCTTTAGGGAAGACACTTGTGGTATAAGGTGATTCGTTAGTGAATAAAAAATGATATTCTTAGCCTTGACAAAGTTTTTCTTGTGTAAGGCTTTGAGCCTCATCTCCCTCTAGAACTCGAACCTCTCTACTCATGTAGGTGTCCAATTCATTTTCTTCAGAGAGATCAAATACTTCCATGCTTGGAATTTGTCAACTTCACGAAGATTATCATCAAGTTGATGTGATAGATCACTTTGAAATGAGAACCTCAAATGAAAATAGCAAAAGATTAGATCTTACCGATTTGAGGTGTCCATCCTGGTGCTGGAGCTAGCTAATCTAGGGTTTGTCAGAGAAACCCTAATTTTCAAAACTTGGAATCTTTCAGATTTGATTGGATAGAAAGATAGATCTATTCAAGTTGAGTTTTCCAATGTACTCCTTTTCTAAAAACAGTGGAGGGAAGCTCCCAAAACAGGAATCCATGGTTTTCCATTTTTTTTCTACAGAAATGCCTGTTATTGTTTCTGTAGTATCTACAAAATTACTACTCCTTTTTGTTTGAAACTTCGCACTGAGGTAGCCTTACATGTCCCTATTCCAACACCATAGGTTTGATCAGAATTTGTTTCATCAATTGGGACTTATGATAATTTTCCTAAGGTGACTTGTTAGAGGACTATTCAGAACAACAAAGTTGTATAGACTACCACATGTCACTGACTCATCTTCTGCCCCTTTGGGAACATCTTCAGAAATTTTGTTTGGACCTTTGTATCCCATGATATAGCAATTCTTCCTCGGTGTCTTGTGTAGGGATGAATTCTTGAATAGGCTGGAACCCTAACTTGGAGGGATCATATATACCAGAATATAGCGAATTTGAGGCTGAATTTTGGATACAGTGTACATCAGGATTTTATCTTCGACCTATACAATTTTCAACTCCTGATCCTTCTCCAATATTGAGATATAGCGAATGTACCAAAACTTATTAGTTTTAGTATTTAGGATTTTTCCAAATTTGGGTCAAACTAGGGTTTGACATTCCTAGATCTTCACCCAACCAAAAATCTTGATCCAGGTCTCTAAACTTCGATTTTAATGAGGAGATAAATTCTATGCTAGGATCACTCAAAAATTCCTCTTCTGTAAGAAGCCCTAGTTTCCCACACCAAAAACTCAAAATGCTCAGAATCGAATTCTGCTTCGATAGAAAGATGCGCCCTTCAATGGAGAGTCATCCTAGCATACTTTTGCTGATGGATTGTGGAGAGAGACCCAAAAAATAAGAATCCCTAGCTTCTGTAGCTGCACAATATCTTGTTCTCAGGTTAGCTCTGATACCATGTTAAATTTTTATCATTCAAGCTAGCATTATGATCTTAGGATATTTAACTGAGAGAATAACATGCACATCAATAAAACACAAGAGACAAGAGACAAAAGAATTTTCCTCGGGGAAACCATAAAGGAGAAAACCCCACAAATTCCACAGACATAGAATCGGCACCAAAAGTAAAACCTAAAAACATAAAGATGATCTCCCGATAGCAATAGTCTCTCTCTCTTATCCCAACAACTTCTCCTCTCACTCATGCACCCCAATGAGTGTATGTGTGTGTGATAAATAGAGAGGCTCACTCTCTATTTATATTCTTTCGTTCTCTTGAAACCCACTGCAACATGTGACCCTCACTTAACAATTACTTACTAGATCCTACATCTGTAGGAGTGTCTAATAACCCTAGTGACCCACAACTTGTGGGGACTTTTCCTCCTCCGATCAACAGGGAGGGTTATCCTTAACACAACGGTGGGGACTATTTCCCCAACTTACAATGACTCACCTAGGGTCGACTTCTCTAGGATATTCTAATAACCCTAGGGCCCCACAACTATGGGGACTTTAATCCTTGACAAATAGTAGGGTTAACCATAATGACTTGACATGACTTGTTTACATTATAGAACCTCCCGATAGGAACATCGGGGTATGACATGACTCAAATATATTACAGACACATCCCGAAATAAACATTGGGGTAAAATACATAGGACATACAGATGAATACATTCTTAAGTTACAAATACATCAACATGAAGAGGCAAGTAGGGCGAGGGCACAGATAAAAGAGAATTTTATGGATGCATTTCCAGGGGTAGAAATTGACTCAAATAATATGGCATATTCAACTAATATGGATGACTACTCAGATGATGCCTTGAGATTTATGAGTCAATCAGAGCTAGAGTAGTATGAAGCATATTGTAGAGACATGCATAGGTGTGTAAAGGCTCCAGGAAATCGATGCATAGATTTGTTACGTAAGTATGGTTTATTAATTGAAATCACAAAAGACACATTTACAGTATGAGATAGAATGTACACATGTTACAAATTAATTTTTTTTTGTATATATATATATATATATATTCTAATTATCCAAATCTCATGTCTATAAATTTATTGAAATTTATGCAATATGCCTAATTGCTAAATGCTGATGAGTATGACTATGTTGATGGTTTTGTTGCTGGAAAGGAAAAAATACAGGTATCAATTATTATTTTTGATAATGTTTTATTAGTTTTGGTATATTTTGTCCCCAAATGTGTGTGTATATATATAAAAAGTTTCATTTTAACTTTTCAACCCATAGAAAACCAAAAGAGAATGGAAGTCATGTATGAAGGAAATGGTGAGAACATATCCGAGGGCATGATCTATATGCCATATTGGATTCCTGATTAAAGTTATAAATAATAAATTATACGTTAATTCTATGATATTGTGGTGCTCAAAGATGAAACGTTCCTTTTTGCATCCAAAGACTAAAGTTTATGTATATATAGGTATGTTTCTCTCTAGGTTTTTCAATGGTTTATCTTGATCCATTACTCATGAGAATATACACTATTTTGTCTTAGAATAAATTTCAAAACATGAGACCAATGTTATCAATGGTAGCTTGGGAGCATGATGATTTTGTATTGGATGGAGGAAGTGCTTTGCATTGAACGATGGTTTAGGGTTAAAGGTCAAAAGAGAGACAATATAAGATTCTATTATTCCTATTGAAAGACAACTTTTAAAATATTATTGTTCCTATATTGTATTTTTATAGTATTTAACTGTATTAAAAATGACAAGTTATCTCTATAATGATTGTATGTCAAATCGGTTATGCATGGTTCTTTATCTAATCACTAGGAGAATATGGTTGAGTAGTTTATTTACTTTTATCCAAACAAAGCCTATTCACCTCTTTCTGTTCCTATCTTCCAGAAATATGTTGTTCACACCTGGAAATTGGAGAAATGCATCATATTTCCTTTTTCAGTCTCGATTAAAACAAAGAAAGATTTTCAATTTTGATCACTAGGAAACCATGTTGACCTCAATGTTTTCAATCAATGCAGACATGATTTTAGAAATAGCATCTAAGGGGCCAAGTTTTCAAAGTTAGAGTGTACAAAGTTCAAACAATCTGACTTGCAGGTAATTGTTTTTTCTGATTTATAAGTTAGTGCCGAAGCTGGGAAAAAATCCCCTTGGGAAATTTACCCTTTCCTTTTTTGGTCCCATCAAACATCCATCCACTCTTCCAGCATGAACAAACCTAACTGCATAATTCTCAACCAGAATTTGTACGTGGTGACCAATTTCAAGGCTACAACATGGAGGCAATCCTTGTACTGTTGATATAGGATGAGTTTCCACAGTAAATTTACATTTATAATGTTTAGTTTTTCAATATTTGCATTTCTATTCCTTTTTATCATTGGTACGAGATAAAAAAATATATCCATACAAATAAATATATAGACAACCCGATATTATGTGAGCATGGTCTTTTTGTTTTTTGAATTGTAATTGAATTTGCGATCGACAACAATGCATGCCTTTGAAGCATTTTCTATAGCAATAGATGAATGCATGGTATCACTGTGAAAAATAGAATCTGAGATTTTGTCTTTCCAAGAAATTCCTTATGACATGTAAATTTCATTTCAACAGAATAAAAGGTGCTTTAATTTGATTGATCACAATATATATTAACATGGAGTCACCAGATAGGGATATGTTATACAATCAAGGTATACATACACTTGTCCTAAGGACTGTGGCGGTTCCTTGCAGCCTCTTTCTTGGGGATATTTTGTAGTCCATAGATAGTTGATATAACCCTAAACTATACCCTAATTCACCCAATAGTGTTGTTCCTATTCCCTAGATGACTACCTAGCCTATCCTAACTGACTACCTAACCTACATCCTAGTTACAAACCTTAGGACAGACCCCTACACATCCCTAGTTCCTAAAAATAAACACTATCCTCTGTCCTACCTTTTAACCTATCAAGGAAACATTTATTTCCTAACATCCCTGAATAACGTAGATACTAATTCCTAGTTACTAATTCCTAAAATACAAGTCGTCAGTCCCTTTTCTTTTCCCTTGCCCATACCTAGACCTATGAAAAAGGATTTATAAGAGTTCTAATCAGAGCAATAAAAGTCTCATTCAGACTTGAGGAATTCCCCTTTCACTATCTAGACTTCGAGCTTTAACTAGACCTCATCCTAAAGGTCTCAACCCCCCTCTAAAAAAACCAACAATACCCCATTTCTGGGTTGTGCCTATTTAGGAAAGTCATAAATATACTTCCTAAAATACCTCCTAATTCTATCCTAACTAAATATCAGACCCCCATTTTTCTTGTAACTATTTAAAACAATCCCATACCCTTCAGTGTGAGTTTAAAAAACAACATATCCCTGAGGGGACCCTACTGAAACTCATATCCATAGCGTTCATGATGTACCTCGGTCATAGCTGTTATAACATGTAAGTAACAGGACTTGAAGGTTAGTCGTGTTTTTGATAGAAATCCTAAATTGGGTTAGTCTTGCCTCAGATTTCAAGAAGCATATACCAACACATTGTGTCGTTTTCCTACAAGTTACTCACATACCAAAAATAGATAAGATCAAAACACTCTCATTCATACTTTCACTTGTTTATCACAATGTTTATTTAAGAGACAAATAATAATTGTTGATTGACATAATGTGGTTACTACTGGAGATTTCATTTCTCATAAAACTATCACAACTTTGTCATAGTGGATTATAAGTGTTTAGAAGTTGATAACAGTTGGTTCTTGATTTATTTTCCACATATTGGTCATCATTTAAGGATTGGGATTACATTTATATCATATATCGAGGGGTATTGTACATTTGTCACAGATTATTTTCACAATATTAAACATTCTTTCAATAATTCTTTTCTAAGTAACATACAATATATTCATTGATGTATCTTTAGGGATAATATTTGCTCAATTGCATTTTCCTTGGATTCCTTGGAGTATTATTGTGTGAATGTAAACTTGCAAGTACTTATCCTTTCACTTTTTCATACAACTAGTGCTTGATCGGTCTAAATATTATTGGTATACTTTTTCCACTGCCAGATACTATCATAGTTTTGATTTTGCATTGATTATTGGAATACATACAAAGTGCTACTGTGGAAAGAAAAGTATCTCTTCTGGTATCTAAGTTCAACAATATAAGAAGAGTGTATACTAGTTGATTTTCTTCCATTTTAATGAGAGTGGCGTCCCTAAGTGGGAAGAAATCACTCACCCAAATGGAAGCTAAATTAATGTTCAAATATAGTTTCTTCTTCTCACACAATTTAGTGTTTATGCTTCTCACACAATTTAGAGTTTCTGCTTCTCACAAAATTTAGTGTGTCCTAGCATAACATGGCATCATAGCCTTTAATTACCTAGACAATCTCTCCACCGTCAATAATTTTTTGTACTCGTGCAAGTAATTGATCTTCTGCAAAGAAGGTATGAACTTGTTTATTGAATTCAATCCAACTGCATCCAAGAATATTTTGGAAATTATTTTCTTTCATCATTTTCTGTACACTTTCAGTACCATCCCATATTCCCATTGTGGCATACATGTTTGATAGTAGAACATAAGGGAAAACATCCTGAAGACTAGACTTAAAAGGTGGTTTGCAACATGGTTTCCTAAATATACATTTTTAGGTATTCTACAAGAACCAAGCAAAAATGCCCACACTATGGCATCATGCTTTAATGGAATTCTGTTGACAAACTCATGTGCCTCATCTAGGTGTCTAGCACGTGCAAGCAGGTCAACAATGCATCTATAGTGATCCATTTTTGCTATAGAAAATTTATAAATAATACAAAACCTAATACCTCCCTATTAGAGCCCTTAAAGTGTGACTATAGCCTAGTGTTCTCCTTGAACTTCCATATTAACAATGTTGTGTCTTATTTATAGTTAGATTACCTATTTAAATGTTTTTATTTCTTATCCTTTCGGTACCCAAAAACTGTATGGTTTTGTATATTTATCATGGTAAAATTTTCCCTAGGGCATGAATTGTTAGCTATGATAAGCCTTGTATTTCACTCTTGTTCCAATTATGGAATGTGAACAATATGTCAAATATTGATAGGATTTGGAAATATAATCAATCATATGTTGTGCATCATGAGGAAACAAGGTTGTTAATGTACATACTATTTGGAATAGAGTTTGTTTTCTAGGCATGTAAATGGTGTTAATATTTTGAGAAAATATATGTTATTTAAGAGGCATTTCCAGCCATACATAAGTTATATTTTCCATTAATATTTCATAGTTCTCTTCCAAAACTTGTACCTAAGTTTTATATGCCTATATTGTGAATAACAGATTCCTTTAAAGGATGGAAAACCATGTCCATGTGCTCAATTTTTTCTCATGAATGTTACAAGAAGAGTTGAAGCAAAACTCATAAACAATCTATATAAATAAATGTTTGTTGGGAAGCAAAACAAGTTTGCATGGTTAGATGTACTAATTCAATTGTTTGGATTCTTATGAAGGATTATTAGAATGCTTGAAATAGATATTTTTTCTTTTCACTTTCCAAATAATCTTGTTTGGATGGATAATATAAAGAAACACCTCTACTTATATATACATTAAAGAATAGAGTTGGTCATGGCCTTGGTTGAGTAAATATTAATTGATTTTCTTCCAATTTAATGAGATTGGTGTGTTCCTATATGGGAAAAAATCACTCACCCAGATGAAAGCTAAATTAATGTTCAATTAGAGTTTATTCTTCTCACATAATTTATTGTTTTTGCTTCTCACACAATTTAGTGTGTCGGCATCACAACCTTCAATTACCTGGACAATCTCTCCACCGTCAATATAAATTATTTTAGTTATGCAAGTAATTGATCTTCTACAAGGAAGGTATGAACTTGTTAATTGACATAAATCCAACTGCATCCTGACATATTTTTGAACTTCCTGTCTTTCATCATTTTCTGCACACTTTCAGTACCATCCCATCTTCCCGGGCGTGGCATACATGTTTGATCATATAACATAAGGGCATACATGTGTGACTTAAAAAGGTGGTGTGCAACGTGGTTTCTTAAATATACATTTTTATGTATTCTACAAGAACCAAGCAAACATGCGCACACTGTGGCATCAAGTTTTGATGGCATTCTGCTGATAAACTCATGTGACTCATGCAGGTGTCCAACACGTGCAAGCAAGTCAACTATGCAGCTGGAGTGATCCATTTTCGCTATAGAAAATATATAACTAATACGAAACCTAATACCTCCGTGTCAGAGGCTGTAAAGTGTGCCTATACCCTAGTGTTCTACTTGAACTTGGCTATTAACAATGTTGTGTTTTATTAATGGTTAGATTACCTATTTAAATGGTTTGATTTCTTAGCCTTTCGGTACCCAACAAATGTATGGAATGAATTTCTAACTATGATGAGCTTGTTTCTAGACCCTTGATGTTGATTTGATGGAAGTATGACTGTCATATATTTGATGGCCTAAGCCTTGTATTCCACTCTTGTTCCAACTATGGAATGTGAACACTATGTCAAATATTGATAGGAATTGGAAATATAACCAATCATATGTTGTGCATCATGATGAAACAAGGTTGTTAATGTACATACTATTTGGCATAGAGTTTGTTTTCTAGGTATGTAAATGGTGTTAAGATTTTGAAAAAATATATGTTATTTAAGAGGCATTTCCAGCCATACTTACGTTATATTTTCCATTGATATTTCAAGGTTTCTCTTCCAAACATTGTGCCTAAGTTTTATATGCATATCTTGTGAATAAAAGATGCCTTTAAAGGATGGAAAACCATGTCTATGTGGCCAATTTTTTTCTCATGAATGTTACAAGAAGAGTTGAAGCAAAACTTGTAAACGATCTATTGAAATAAATGGTTGTTGGGAAACAATTTTTTTGCATTGTTAGTTGTACTAATTCAATTGTTTGGATTCTTGTAAAGGATTATTAGAATTGTTTCAATACATATTGTTTCTTTTCACTTTCCAAATAATCTTGTTTGGATAGACAATAGAAAGAAACATCCCTACTTACATATATATTAAATAATAGAGTTGGTCATGGCCTTGGTTGAGTCTATACTAGTCGATTTTCTTCCATTTTAATGAGAGTTGTGTCCCTAAGTGGGAAGAAATCACTCACCCAAATGGAGGCTAAATTAATGTTCAAACAGATTTTCCTTGATAGACATTAGATGTATGCAATTAATGACAATGCAATAATTGTCATAGACTGAGAAACATGCTTGTTGGTACTAATTTTTAGACATGGATAAAAGAGAAAGAAAGTTGTATAAGGCTTTTTTGTTCTATTTTATTCAATATTAATTCTCTTATCTCTTCAATATTCTAATGATGCTAGCCTTGGTTGGTAAGTTATAATCTAAGGTCCATCATTAAGGGTGTGTCAACGCATCCATATAATCTAAGGTAACTTACAAACAATTATCTTGATACAAAGAGTGTTTCAATACATCCATATGTTGGGAAATAAAAAATAAGGGTACAAATTGAACATGCCTAACAATTAAGAACATATTTTCTCTCATTGAAATCATCGATTTAAATCCAAGCACATTTAAATAATCTTTCAAGTATACAACTATTGCATCCAAGAACATTATATAAATTAAAAGAAAACATAAAGTTATTGCATGCATAAAATGTATGTCTTACTGGAAAGACATGTCAACTCCATAGAATTGAAATATTGATTGCATCATTGAACAAAAAATTGAAGAAAAATGTAAATTTGAACTATGAAAAAAAACATACCCAGAACCATTTCTATTGATTAATATAAAAAGTGTAAGAAAAGAGAGAAAACTGGAAAAAAAGAAAGCATTTATCCATTGTAGTCAATCAACCTTAAGGAATGTCACAAAAATAAAATTTTGCATTCAATCACAGACCAACAATGCAGAATGGTACATGTCCATTATCTTTAAATAAATTCCAATATAAAGTCCATAATCTATAAAGTCCAATTTATATAACAATTCTATGTTCTAACCCTACAATCAAACAAAACAATATTATTCACATACCAATGTGTTTTTGATTAATATGAAATAAACTAGTGGCCAATGTTTTCAAGAATGGCATTATGATGTTCTACCAACAATTTTCATTGGCGATTCTTGGTCTTTTTCCTAGTCTTCATTGGTTTCAACTGCAACCGGGCCGCTGTGACTAAATGACTATACTGAGCACATATAACATTTGGCTCATAGTCTTGAAAAATAATATCGTCATTACATTTCTCTATTTGAACAAATAAATGTCCCATTAAAACCATTGAACCCATTGCATACATATAATTTGACGGATCCTTAAATTCTTGCAACAACGTGCTTTTCGAACTAGTGCATCTCAATAAATAATAATGTAGTTTTTCTAGATTATCTACTAGTGCAATGACAACAAATACATCACCTTCTCTAACAAAATCGGAAACACGATCATAATCCTTTCCAATCACAACCACTTCATTATTGTGCTCTTCATCTATGATATTTCCAAATGGGGTAAATGGTGTCAATCATTGGTGTATCCATGGTTTGATAAATTTGTTAGTTTGGTTTTGACACTCATCGAAGGACTCTACATCATCAATACATGCAAGACAGAAGCAAGAGTAATTTCATTTCTCGGTTGCGTGTATATTTACTATTTTTTTACTCATACTGGAGTGTAAACCCCTTGTTTTAGGGATTGCAACACAATTATATGGCATTGGTATGTCGACATCGCCCATTGAAATATTCCAAAAGAACCTATTCAAGATAAAACCATAACTTGTGCAAACCAAATTTCACATTTGAAAACAATGTATTAAATGTTTTTTAAAATAATTTAAAAATAAAAATACTCATGTACATTTAACATAGTAAATAACATCATTTGAAAACATTAAGGGTCATCGAAAAAATTACATTCCTTCTCAGATTAGCCATCCTTTCATTGAATTCATGGCTTAAATCTTGTTTGCACCAATTAACAATTCGTTTGAATTTGTGAGGAGAGAAGCAGAGTAATTCATTTGATATATCTTTAGTGAACATTTTATGTCAGACCTAACGCCATCATGTTCTCCTTTTCCATGTACCATTTAAAAAAAACTCCATGTGTGTCGAACATCCATTTTATTATGAATGCTAGATAACAATAAGAATGAGCATTTCAATTTAAATTTACTGGAACAACCATCTAACCTCACCCGATTCTCTTTAAAAGTGGCCCTCGGCTTGATAATTCATTATAAAGCATATTAAAACAATGTTGAACAAAACATGTATCATGTGTACTATTATCACTGAAGTAGAAATGATACTCTTTAATCACTTCAGGATTATTTTCATCACTATTAGAACCATCGACATGAAGCTCTTGATGTCTATACAAAATAGGCACAAGTATATATACCCAGTCTCTATGATAATACTGACTTTGTATCTCCTTTTATTGAGTGAAATTGTAATTGAGTCAGCAACATCAACAACTGATAATATTGTTCCTTTTGGAAATACATCTCGTGATTTCTTGAAATGTAAGTCTTTCCATAGTGTTGTATGAGAGTGTTCGATATATCTAGATATTTTCTCCCTAAACGACTCCATAAAACTTGTCACAGAGATATCATCTTCAACTAACTCAATCTTTCTTGATGTTGTCGTTGAATCTGTAACTTGAGTATAATCAACATATTCATATCTCTTCCATTTTAAAGCGTGATTCAACAATTGAGGATCATTTGGATCGATGGGGTATTTAACATAAAAAGAGACAAATGGGAACAATCTTCACATTTTATTCCACCGATGCATTATTTCTTATAGAATAATTGATCATTCTCTCGTGCACATGATATTTTAGATACAAATTCATGAACATTGTAAGGAGGGGGGTCATTTGGCCAACACTATATGCCAAAATGATTAAATGTCTCATAATATATATCAAACTCTACATGGTATCGACAATAACATGCGTCGTGAACATCAATGGGCCTAACATACCATGGTTTAAGCTTCACAAATGTTCTAAGAGAAATCTTCACATCAACATTTATCTCCATAAAAGTTTTTAACATTTCCACTTGAGTGACCTATGTTATGTGTTTGACATGAGTTTCATAGTTTCCTTTAGATATACGATACCACACAACATCCTTTTCATTTGGTAAGACATGAGAGTTTAAATTCCACAACTCTTTCACCTTGTCCCTCACATTATCTGGAACTCTATCTTGAAAAGGTTTCATATAGATAGAAACAAAACATCATGTTGCAGCTGCAACTGTTCTTCCCAAACTTTTAATTTTTGGGCCCCTCCTCATCATTTAGAATTGCGTTGGTTTCATTTGGTCCATAAATGTTTGGTCTCGTTCTGACTTTGATTGATTCTAAAGATGAATTTGCGACTTGTTTTTAGAGAATGCTTGTGTTAATCTTTTGTTGTGGGTCATGGGATTAAACTCGGATTGCTAGCTAGAAACTCGTTAGATAAATTGCCCTTTGAGCAAACCGTTGTCTCTGAGGTGAAATAGTTTGAACTTTTCTCATTTTGAGTTTTCTAAACTCTTAAGTTTTCTCATGATCGGGCGTCATTTTTATGTTAAATCGGTGGCTAATATCCTTTTCCCGTCCATCGTTGCGGCCCCCAATCCGATTTGCCATCCGAAGTAGGAATTTCCCCGACTGCTGATGTGCGTTAAATTTTTCGTCACATGTCCAAAGCCTTCTCTCTTCTGCCGTTGCGGTTGGGAAATCCTTTTACCTTCCGATGTCTAAACCTGGCCGACTTCCGATCTAAAGTTTTCCCGCCCGTGTCGCGTGTCTTCAGCCTTCCCTTCCGCCGTTGCGGCTCTCAAAGTCATTGAGCTTCCAAAATGGAAAGCTGTCTGACTTTCGATTCAAGGTTTTCCCTCCCACCGTCGAGTGCTTGTAGCCTTTCCTCGTCCACCGTTGCAGCTAGTCGAAGCCTTTGACTTCCGACGTCCGTATCCTTCCGCCTTGGTGCAACGGGCCGTTTTCTTGTGGAATAGTCGCTCAATCGGTAGAATCAGATGCTGTGTTTTGAAACACCATTCTAATGAATGATGCTTGTCGATTGGTTGCAGGTTGGTTCGGGAGATCGGTCAAACTACCATGGCGTGGAGGAAGATGGACAGTTTGGTAGAAGCAAGGCCAAAACTAGCCGGATCACAGGAAAAGGACAAAATGAACGGTGATAGAGGAGCAGCTCTGAAAATTCTAGCAGTATTCAGCCAATCACGAGCATGCGAGATAGAGGAATATGAAGTGTCGAGAAACTGAAGGGTCAAGTGTTTCGAGGGCATCCCAAGCGGTCTGCAGTGGTAGTTTAAATATTTGAAAGTAGAACTGAGAAGGGACTTTTTCCCTGGAAAATTTTGTAAACAATTTTGCTTGTAAGAGGAACTATTTCGTTTTACAAACAGAAATTGCAATTTTTGGCCTGCTGGAGAAAGCGAGATGTGGAATGTATCGATGTGATTAAATGAACAATGTTGAAGTGGAACTATTTCGTTTTCAGCTGTGTTTCATTAACTATGAGAGTGTTTGACTTCCTGAACCTATGTTCTTGTTGAATGTCCTTTAGTATATTTTGTGATGTTTTCCACTGTGAGTAATAAGTATTGTTCATATAATGATTTGCTATCTAGTTGTTTAAATATCTTTAATTGTTCATGCATATTGAAAGAAGTGTCAGCTATCTGTAACTCTTCATAATGCTTGTACAAAATGTATTACTCACCAATAAATGATAATTTTTCTCCCTAGGGATAGTTTAGGTAGTTAGTTATTTTCTTGTTGAATGTGATTTGGATGCTTGTGAGCCTTAAGACGAAAGGTAAGAACTTGCGCATCACATTGTGACTGCTCCTTGCATTTTTATCGCCATGCATTGTTAATTAGGCATGTGCATTTCATAGTTTAAGTGAAAATACAAAAACTCGGTGGACCGGGCCGCAACCGGTAAAGCCTTTGTTTGTTTCTTGACCTATGGTAGCTGGACCGCAAACCGGATGGATTCCCTATACCAAACAGTCAACGCGCTAGTTGGGAACGTTTACTGGGGAGAATCCCTTACTGTTGCTTCCTGTGAATTTCGGGGCCTCAACAGTTTTGGCGCTAGAAGGAGGGCTGATAGTGCATGGCTGGCCGAGGAAACCCATTTTCCTGAGAATATTCCACCAGTACCAGTTCTGAAAGCAGTGGGTTTCGTAATCCAATTCTGGAAGAAAGAGAACATCTATATTTTGTTGGTAACAAAATTTTTAATGATCTGAGAAGGCATACCAGGGCATACGTAAAGAATATTGGAGGATTGCCAATCATCCCTGAATTGCCCAGAAGAGAGTATAAAAAGGAATATTGTCATGTAACAGAAGAATTAGTGTTGGTGGGAGACTAGGAAGAGCTTGTAGAATTTTCTTTATAAAAGGTTGTACTACCTTTGAACCAAGAAGGACCAGAGACCCCTCACAGTTCTCCTGCTCATAATCCAGTTGGTTCACCTCCTCACTCCCCACCTAGACTCATGGTAGGAGTAAATGCTAATCCACCACCTAACCCACCTAATCCACCTCCTGCATGAAGAGTCAGATCACCATTAAACCTTACACCTCCTTTACATGACCTACCTCAAGCCTTTGACAAGATGTTGCCCAAGTTTGATCCCAATGAGAAAATACTAGTAGATGATCACCTACAAATCTTTTACTTGGCAATTGAGGGATTAAGGGCCGGGGAACATGAAGACATTGTATGCAGACTGTTCCCGCATACCCTTAAAGGAGCCGCAACGTCATGGTACTTTGGATTTCCTGATAACTCTATCCCTGATTGGGATACCTTCAAAAGAATTTTCAAAAGTAAGTATGCAACTCAGAAAACTCATGCAGCTCTCATGAAAGGACTGTGTGTGTTGAAGAAAGAAAGAAAAGAAAAAGTGCACAGTTTCACTCAAAGGTTTGCAGCATATCTAAAGAACTTCTCTGAAACAGATAAGCCTTTAGACAAAGTTCTTATTGAATACTATACTTCAACTTTAGGCCCTGATTTAGCCATGTTTACCAAAGGTAGGGCCAATCCTACTCTGACAGAAACCTATGAAGAAGCAAAAGTGGTGGAAGTTGAAAGAGAGAGCATTGAAGACTATCCAGAACAGTCTGGAGAGAAAGGTATAGGAAGAAAATCCTTATTGTTTACCAAGCCTAAGGAAGAAAAGTCTCTAGATTTGGAAAATATGGCCAAAATGATGCAGAAGATTTTCAAAAAAATCATAGATATGGAGAAAGAAAAGGAAGCACAAAAGTTTTATAAGCCATATTATAAGAAAAGAGAGGATAACCACCAGTCTCAACCTCCTCCTCACAATACTACATCTATGAACTTAACAGAGGTAGGCTTGGATAATTTTTGCACATTCCACCAACAGCCACACTCTGAGAAGAATTGTCTGCAGTGGATAAATTCGATGACGTTGGTCATGATGTTAGATTTTCATCACATTTAAGCTAGCATTATGATCCTAGGATCTTTTCACTGAGAGAATAACAAGCACAGCAATAAAACACAAGCACATCACAAGAGACAAGAGACACAAAGAGTTTTCCTCGGGGAAACCATAAAGGA
>LPNX010718187.1:105266-131482 GCA_001517045.1 Pseudotsuga menziesii
TCATCATCGAACATCATCACTAGATCTGGATCATCTCTTGATCTGGATCATCATCACTGGACTGGATCTGGATCATCACTCGATTTGGATCATTACTGCTGGATCATCATTACTGGATCTAGATCATCACTCGATCTGGATCAACACTGGTGTTATTTCATGATTCTTCTTGTCATAGGAAGTTCTACAGAGCCAGCCCTTTTTCATGATGGTTGTAGGCCTACCCTCATGTAGGTCTTCGCCCAGCACTTACATCTGACCTGCTCATCAGAAAGGCACGCCCAACACTCACATCTTATCATGTAGTAAACTACAATCCCATCAGAAAGGCCCAACACTCACATTCACCAGCATGATAGGACACACCTACTAGCATCTGTGAAATGGCTCAGCACTTACAACCACTAGCATGATAGGACACACCTACTATCATCTGTGGAAAGGGACAGTGCTCACATCCACCAGCATGGTAGGACACACCTACTACCATCTGTGGAAAGGCTCAGCACTTATAATCACCAGCATGGTAGGACACACCTACTACCATCTGTGGAAAGGCTCAGCACTTATAATCACCAGCATGGTAGGACACACCTACTACCATCTGTGAAAAGGATCTGCACTTACAATCACCAGCATGGTAGGACACATGTACTACCATCTGTGAAAAGGCGCTGCACTTATAGTCACCAGCATGATAGGACACACCTACTATCATCTGTGAAATGGCATAGCACTTACAGTCACCAGCATGCTAGGACACACCTACTATCATTTGTGACAAGGCTTAGCACTTACATCCATCTAGGCGGGAACACATCCTGCTCACAATGGCACTCATATCTGATCATGAGGGGAACACATCCCAGCAATGATATCAGAATGGCCCCCAGTCCTCCTTGACTGAGCTACCTGGTAACTGACCAGGCGCCTCCATTCTCCTAGAGAATGGCAGTTTCCCTTACATCCGACCTGCTCATCGGAATGGCCAACACTCACATCTGACATGGAACGAACTTAATCCTTTAGCCATGAACAAAATGGTTCAGCCCTTACATCTGATCAAGTGGGAACACATCCCTCTATCACATTAGAATGGCTACTCAGTTCTTACACTGAGTGTTCCTGGTAACTGACCAGGTGACTCCATTCCTAGAATGGCAATTGCTCTTACATCTGTCCTACTCGACAGAATGGCCAGCACTCATATCTGACATGGAAGGGACCAACCCTACCACCATGATAGAATGGCTCAGCCCTTATATCTGACCTACTCGTCAGAATGGCTATGGATCTCAGCACTCATATCTGACGTGGAAGGAGCCAATCCTCTCACCATGACATAATGGCTCAGCCCTTACATCTGACCATGGAAGGAACCAATCCTCTCACCATGTCAGAATGGCTATGGGTCTCATCACTTTCTCTAGGAGGAAGCCTCGATCTAGAGAACACCAAGTCTCTATCTGAAGTACTCGAACTTTAGCCTAGCCAATGGCTTCATCAATACATCAGCTATCTGTTCCTTCGTCGCAACATATAGGAGCTTCAATGCTCCTCTCTGCACCATATCCATGATATAGTGATACTTGATCTCGATATGCTTTGACCTATCATGAAACACTGGATTCTCTGACAATTTCACGCAACTCTGGTTGTCACAATGTATACAAGTAGCATCTAACTGGAGATCAAATATATCAGACAGTAGCTTCCACAGCCATACTGCCTCACAAATAGCTGAACAAGCTGTGACATACTCTACTTCAGTTGTACTCAGTGCCACACAGGATTGCTTCCTACTAAACTAAGAGATCACACTTGATCCCATACTGAAGCAACATCCTGAAGTACTCTTCCTGTCAATGGCACTGCCTACCCAATCTGAATCAACGTAACCCTCCAAGTTATTCTTTTGATTCACATCATACTTGAGTCCATATACAATTGTACCTCTGCATGCTTTGCAACCATCAGGTGAACATGTCTCAATTTGTTCACATCAAGGAAATTATCTAGTCTCAGGTACATCAAGGACCCAATCATCTGACAATACATCGTAGCATCAACCGTCTCTGATGAAGCATCACATAGATTCATGTTCGATGCCATAGGTGTGGTCATGCAGTCCATCATCCTAAACCTCTTTAGTATCTCTACTGCATACTTCCTTTGTCCAAGGAAGATTCCATCTACACTCTGCCACACCTCCATACCTAGAACAATAGTGCATCGACACATAACAAGAGCATCACTGGTCTTCTGCCTTCAACCTTGAAGCAAATGTTGGAATCCGCTTTACTTTCAGTAAAGCCTAGAGTCATCAGTAATCTGTCCATCCTATCGTACCATGTCGATCCTCAAGATATTCTGTAGTCACTCCCTCTGTCTTCTGTGCTCTATGCACTGAAAAAATTCTGTACCGGAGTGACAAGTAGCTTCCTATGCTACTAATATTCTATGTGACCATCTAGTGTATAGACTTGCATCTTCAACCTTGTAGCAAAGGTTAAGATCTTCATCAATCTCATCATGTATGTGTTTCAACTCTTACTGGTTGCAAATGTCTCTTCGTATTCTAGGCCTTCTTTTCGTGAGAATCCTCGTGCTACGAATCTTGATTTGTATCCCACGATGTTTCCATCTACTGCATGATGGAACTATGAAATTCTCTTCAAGTCTCGATACTGCACCCTGACATCATTCTTCTTGGACTGGTCTTCCCTTTCTTCTTGGTGGCTAGAAGGTTCTGCATCAATGATGTCACTGCACTCGTCATATTATTCTTTGTCTTTGAACTGTTGTCACTTGTTCTTCAGAACAAGTCTTCATTCTTCTTTGCTTGTAGGTGATTATGTATGCGGTCTTTCCTACAAGTCAAATGCAATTGTATGGTTAGAAACATTTCATAAAGAATATTTATACTAGCAAGTTCTTATGCATAAATATATGATCATGCAACTACTTTAGCCAATACAACATTCATCCATATCTCACTGAAAATTTCTAGATGCCTTCCATCTCTACCAGGACAACATTGAGATTGTGCACTAATCCAATATGTCAGCAAAGAGGTTTCATTCTAGATAAGTAGCAATGGAGAATTTGTATAGAACCATGAGCTACTTACCCATCACATGCATATTAGTAGTATACTATCATTAATGTAAATATCCTATCATGCATAATACAATAACTGAATAGAAACGAATGCATAGCAAAACAATATCACGAAATGACAATTGAATACTTATCTTTATTTGTTTCGTGGGTATATTCCTTCTTGAGCCTTCAGCTTCATCGTATTCTTCATTCATGATAGCATCGTTTCTTATCCAAATGCTAAGGTGGATAAGAAGTTCTTCAAGATTTGAGTTCTTCATATTCTTGAGGGATCTTCTTTGGATGATGAGAGCTTGATCTTCAGTTTCTTCCATATTCCCTTCTCTTCTTATGAATCGAGCTTCTTCTTCTTCTTGAAGTCTGCTAAAATGTAATCACTTCCTTCTGGAACACATTCCTTGAATGAATGAATTCCACGATCCTGGGAGGCCATTCAAGGTGGCCATCACCACTTCTGCACCGCTTCAAGTTGTTCTTGATTTGAAAGACTCTTATGACTGCATGGTCTTTGCATTCTGGATCTTCACATTCTTCAACTGGTTTCTTTAGGTCATATTCTGATTTTTGTTCTTCCCTTTAAATAGCTTGAAATTCTGGAAGACCTTCAATAGCTTTGCTTGCAATAGGTGGTGCTTTTTAATGCACATGTGCAAGCCTTCTATGCCAAAGCTCATTTGGCTCTACTATGTCATGGATCAAGGCTTGTTTTGGATGGCCCTTCAATTTTTACAAGCCTCCTTCTTGTTCTCCAATCACTACCGCATCATCGATAGTCTTTCCTTTTGGCCACATGATGACTTGACCATCTATGAATGCAACCTGCATTCCTTTTGCATCAATGCTGAAATGGAGAGAAGGTTCTTCTTGAGTCCTGGAAGAAACAATACTTATTTCCGTGTTAGAGACTTACCAGAGTCGAGCTTGTATGAATATTCCCCAATATTGGTAGTCATCTCCTAGTTTCACCTTGTGAGGTGATTCATGTTCTGACAGTCTTACAAAGGATTCCTTGAATCCCGTCATATGCTTGGAAGCTGCACTGTCTATAAGCCAATCATCACATCCATGAGTAATGTTACCTGTGAGAGCTGATATTAGAACATATTCATCCTCGCTTGAATAATATTCACTTTCATATCCGGATCTCTTTCGGGATGGTTCATCATCCTCTGCAGCATGAGCATGATGTCTTCTTTGGCCTTGACCAATTTCTTCTTGTGAAAGGCTTCTAACCTCGTCTCCCTCTGAAACTGGAACCTCTATACTCATGTAGGTGTCCAATCAATTTTCTTCAAAGAGATCATATACTTCCAGGATTGGAACTTGTCAACTTCCCCAAGATTTTCACCAAGCTGATGTGATATATCATATTGAAATGAGAACCTCAAATGGAAATAGCAAAGGATTAGATCTTACCGATTTGAGGTGTCCGTCCTTGTCTCGGAGTTCGTTGATCTAGGGTTTGTCACAGAAACCCTAATTTTTAAAATTTGGAAACTTTCATATATAATTGGACAAACAGATAGATATATTCAAATGGAGCTGTCCAATGTACTCCTTTTCTGAAAACAGTGGAGGGAAGCTCCCAAAACAGGAAGCTCTAATTTTCTGATTTCTTCTACAGAAATTCTTGTTACTGTTTCTGTGATATCTCCTAAATTACTTATCCTCTGTGTCTAAAATTTATCACTGCAGTAACCTAGCATGTCCCTGATCCAACACACCAGGTTTCATCAAATTGGTTTCACCATTTGGGATTTATGATCCTTTTCCCAAGGTGACATGTTACAGGACTGTTCAGAACAACGAAGTTGTACGGCATGCCACGTGTCATTAGTTCATATTCTTAGTCTGATATTCGGATCAACGAAATTAAAGTCTGTACCCTTTTTGGAAAATCTTCAGGAATTCCATTTGGACCTCTGCAGCTCAAGATATTGCAGATCTCCCCAGATGTCCTGTTTAGGGATGAATTCTGGAAGAGGCTGGAACCCTAACTTGGAGAGATCATATCTCCTGGAGTACAGCGAATCTGAGTCTGAGTTTTGGACACAGGCTTAATAAGGATTTTATATTCATTCCCTACAATTTTCAGCTTCTGAGACTTCTCCAATATCGAAATATAGTGACTGTACCAAAACTTAGCAGTTTTAGTATTTAGGGTTTCTCCTAGCTCAGGGTCAAACTAGGGTTTGACTTTCCTAGAGTTTTACCCAACCAAATTTCTTGATACAGGTCTCTGAACTTTGATTTTGATGAGGAGAATAAACCTATGCTGGTCTCACTCAAAAATTCATCTTCTGTAGAAAGCCCTAATTTCCGCATCGAAGACTGAAAATGCTCGGAATCAAATTCCGCTTCGACAGAAAGATGCGCCCTCAAATGGGGAGTCATCTTAGCATACTTTTGCTGAAAATATGTGGAGGAATATCTACAAAATAGGAAGCCCTAGTTCCTGTAGCTGCACAATGTCTTCTTCTCAGGTAAGCTCTGATACCATGTTAGATTTTCATCACATTTAAGCTAGCATTATGATCTTAGGATCTTTTCACTGAGAGTATAACAAGCACAGCAATAAAACACAAGCACTCCACAAGAGACAAGAGACACAAAGATTTCTCCTCAGGGAAACCATAAAGTAGAAAACCTCGCAACTTCCTCTAAGATAGAATCAACACCAAAACAGTAAGAGATCTCCCAAAACAGCAGTAGTTTTCTGTCTTCTATCTAGTCCCAAAATTTCCTTCTCCAGTAGTGCGCCACACTTGGGAGAGCAAGTGATGTATTTCACAAGTGATAAATAGAGAGACTCTCACTCTCTATTTATATTCATCTGTTCACTTGAATTACCTTTTCACACATAGGCTCAACCTAATAATTACTCGAGCCTACACCTTAATTAGTGTATAATAACTCAAGTGCCCCGAAACTGTGGGGACTTACCTAATGACTTGATATGACTTGATTACATTATTAATCCTCCCGATCGGAACATTGGGGCATGACCACATGACTCAAATACATAATAGAGACATCCTGGAATAAACATTGGGTTACAATGTATAAGATACATAGAATAATACATTCCGAATTTACATATACATCAACACATGAATCAGCTATTAGATTCTAGATTGACAGAAGACGGAAATGAAGAAAGAAAGGAAAATTCTGCTTCCACGTCTACTAAAGAACAGGAAGAGGAAACCATGGCTTTATGGGATTCTGTCTCACTATTTTATGCTGAAGAAGAAAAGGCTCAGGGGTGTAAAGACGTTATGGAAACCAACGTAGCCACGAGGAGCCAAGGGATGGTTAAGGAAGACAGTCTTATACTCCCAAAGATTAAGAGGCTGTAGAGAAATGTTAAAAAGAGATTTCAAGACAAATATTTGGCTGATAAAATTCTAGAGTTCACTGTCACCAGCCAAGCTCCTAGGCAGAGTGACACGCAGGCCAAGCCCAGTGAAGAAAATGCTGGAAAACCCCATCCCATTGAGCAACCGATGGATTATGACATTGTGGAGGATTTAAAGAAGATAAAAGCGACTGTTCCACTATTTGAAATGTGTAAAGTGCCTCAGCAAAAGGAAAGATTGTTGAAAGCACTTGAAGCATCGGATGAGAAGCTGCCCGCTAGCAACCAACCTCAGGAAGAGGAAGAAATTGGAGAAACCAGCGTTGGAGGTAAGTCTAAAAGCAAACATCCACCTTTCCTCCTCATGTTTGAAATTTTCAATCATAATGTACATAACTGCTTGGTAGACTTAGGGGCGTCAGTAAATTTTATGCCCATATTAGTCTGTAAAAAGATCAATGGGTAGCCTAAGCCATCCACGTGGAGGGTGGTTCAATTGGACAGAACGGATGTAAAGGTAATTGGTGAGCTGGAAGATGTCCTAGTCTGTCTGGCATCTAATGACAAAGTATGCCAAGTTATTAACATCGTGGTGGCTGATATACCAGATGCTTAGGGTCTTATCCTAAGCAGAGATTGGTCAGGAAAATTGAATGGATATTTCACCTCATATTGGTCGCATCTGTGGTTTCCATACAAAGGAAGTCCGAACCAGATCAATATTTTAAGAGAGCCTCACATGAAGTACAATGTTACTCAACTGGAGGAGAAGAATGTACCAGTGGATTTTGTATTGGGAAACTATTTTATTGAGTTGGAACCAGGTAATTACCAAGCAAAAGAAGCCAGCAACACATCTGATACCCAGCCTGATCTCCTTTGATTATCACAGGCTGATGAGATTGACTGTAAAATAGTAGACTTAGCAGTAGGAGTAGATTCATTTTCAGTAGTTAATGATTTGTGGACCTTATTTTTCGATGGCTCTAAGAAATTAGAAGGGTCAAGGGCTGGCTGTGTCCTGATTGACCCACAGAAGAATAAACATTTCCTTTCATGTAGATTAGAGTTTGAGTGTACTAATAATACAACTGAGTACGAAACATTGGTGCAGGGACTAAAGAAGGAAATTGAATTAAAGGTAAGTAATCTAAAAGTTTTTGGGGATTCTGAAATTATTGTGAAACAAATCCGGAATCAGATACAATGTATTTCTCCCCACTTAAAAGATTACCAGAATGAGGTATGGGATTTGCTGAAATATTTTAATGCATTTAACATTATTTCAATTCCAAGAATAAAAAGCGCAGCTGCTGATCTATTGGCCACATCAGCCGCTAGACTCGTACCCACTAATAATTGATGCTCTGTCGAACTGCTTTTCAGGCCCTCTGTACCTGATATGATTACGAACCTACGAGTGTTCGATGATGACCAGCAGATCATAGAATGTTTAACGAATGATGAGGTGTTTAAAGGAGTGATCATAGACAATGAAGAGCATCAGGCTAAGATGAAATATGATAATTTCATTCCTAAAGGAGTCAGAACGTTGGAAAAAATGTTCAATTTAAATGAAAAATTCAGAAGACCACCCAACGTAAAGACCCAAAGCTCATCGCTACAGTTCGAGCTGATGAATTTGGGGACTGAAATGGCTCCTAAGTTCGTGAATCTCGGCAAATGTTGTTCACCAATAGAAAGAGATAATTTCATCAGTCTATTTAAACAATATAAAGATGTTTTCGCATGGATGTACGAAAATTTGAAAACGTATGACACCAGCATCATCAAGCATGTCGTTCCCATTAAAGCAGGTGTCAAGCCATATCAACAACTTTTGAGAAAAATGCATCCGAAATTGGAACCGCTGATTCAAAGTGAAGTGAAGAAGTTAATGGACGCGAGAATCATCTTCAAAGTCAGACACTCTGAGTGGGTATCAAATC
This sequence comes from Pseudotsuga menziesii, assembly GCA_001517045.1. Taxonomy (NCBI): domain Eukaryota; kingdom Viridiplantae; phylum Streptophyta; class Pinopsida; order Pinales; family Pinaceae; genus Pseudotsuga; species Pseudotsuga menziesii. The sequence goes on from LPNX010718187.1 coordinate 113,697, forward strand.
TGGTACCCGTAAGGAAAAAGTCTGGAGAAATCAGACTCTTTGTGGATTTCAGGAACTTAAACTGTGCATCAGATAAAGATAACTATCCCGTGCCACCCATGGAGCAGCTGCTACAGATGGTTTCAGGTTCTGAACTGTTTTCATTATTAGATGGTTTCTCTGGCTACAATCAAGTATTAGTAGCCGAAGAAGACATATTAAAGACAACGTTCAGAACTAAATGGGGAAACGTTTCCTATAGAAGGATGCCTTTTGGACTGATTAATGCTGGAGCGACATTTCAGAGGGCTATGGACATAGCTTTCCATGGATTGATTGGACGAAGTGCTGTAGTGTACCTTGACGACATTACAATATTCTCGAAGAAAAGAGAAGAGCACGCGTTTCACTTAAAGCAGATTTTCGAATGATGTTGGAAATATGGCATCTCCCTCAATCCTAAGAAATGTGTGTTCACTGTCATGGAAGGCAAGTTGCTGGGTCACATAGTTTTGAATAGAGGAATCTCTATAGATCCAGAAAGAATCAAGGCCATTGAACAAATCCCCTTGCCCCACAATAAAAAAGGGATGCAGTCTTTTATGGGAACTATAAACTTCGTGCAAAGATTTGTCCCTGATTTTGCTCAGATTGTTAAGCCACTGCAGCAGATGGTGAAACAAAATGCACAATTTAAGTGGACTAAAATTGAAAAGAATGCTTTCAGTAAAATCAAGACTGTTGTTGTGCATGCGCCCTCCCTGAAAATCCCAGACTTTGATAAATACTTTATTCTATATACATTTGCATCCGATGATTCACTGGCAGCTGTGCTCACCCAAAAGGAAGAAGGAGGGGATGAATTCCCAATCTCCTTTATGAGTATTGGTCTACAAGGGGCTGAATTAAACTACCCATCCATTGATAAGCAAGATTACGTAGTATTTAAGGAAGTGAAGCAATTCAAGCCTTATATATTAAAAAATAGAACCAAGGTAATAGTCCCCTACCCAGCTGTGAGATCCCTTCTCATACAGAAAGAGTTAGGAGAAAGAAGGGGCAACTGGGTAACATCTCTTCAAGAATACGAACTTGAATTCAAGCCATCCTCTATAGTGAAAGGTCAAGGGTTGTGCAAATTGATGACTGAAAACGGGAACAACGAAGAACAAGCATGGGAGGATGAGGCTAAATTACATGTAATGGATGTATGTCCTTTGTTTATAGCTCCTGAGTCTTGGTATAGAGACCTTGTGCATTACCTGTAGTCAGGGCTGTTGCAAGAACATTGGAATTCCAAACAAAGAAGAGCACTGCATCTTAAATCGACCTCCTATCAACTTGTTGAAGGAGTATTATTCAGAAAGAATTATGACGGGGTTCTCCTCAGATGTCTAGAAAAAGAAGATGCGAAGAAAGTAATGTCACAATTACATGACAGTCCTGCTAGGGGACATTATTCAGGAGACACTACAGCCCACAAAATCCTCAGAGCCAGTTACTATTGGCCTACACTCTTCAAGGATGCACATGCACATGTCAGGAAATGTGATATTTTCCAAAGGTGTGGTGGGAGACAGCCTAAAGTAGAAGCACCCCTAAAGCTTGTGATGATCACAGAACCATTCGAGCAATGGGGGATGGATATTATTGGAGAAATAAAACCAAATTCCTCCCTGCAGCACAAGTACATTCTTACTACGACTGATTATTTCACTCGTTGGTTCAAAGCTATCCCATTGCGCAAGATAAATGAAGACGAAGTCATCAGCTTCCTACAAGATCATATCATGACCAGGTTTGGAGTTCCAGTTTCGTTAGTATTTGATAATGCTAAATACTTTTCATCAATTAAATTGACTGCATTTGCTCATGATAAAGGGATAAAATTTCATTATTCGGCTAATTATTATCCACAAGGAAATGGCCTAGCTGAATCCTCTAACAAAAATCTAATTAGGATTTTAGAGAAGACTGTGGTAGAAAACCAGAGGAGTTGGCACTCAGCATTACCAAATGCGCTTTGGGCTAATAGAGTCACCCCCAAGTCCGTGATTGGAGTGTCTCCATATACCATTGTCTATGGTAAAGAAGCCATCCTTCCTCCCAATATCATGCTACCATATTCCATGCTAGCTCAAGAGTCTAGGGGGTCGAATGATGAAGTTTTACAAATAAGAGTATATAATCTCCTGAAAGCAGAGGAGGCCAGATCTAAAACCAAAGAACGCTTTAAGCTACAACAAGAGTTAGTTAAGAGATGGTTTAACAAGCATAAAGCTGGGACAAAAAAATTTGAAGTAGGAGACTTAGTCCTCAAATGGGACCACCCCCATGATGAAAAAGGAAAGCATACCAAGTTCCAGCAGTTGTGGGTAGGCCCTTTTCAGATTGCAGCCAAGCTTGGTCCTTCTACTTACAAGTTGCAAGATATGCAGGGGTGGGAGGAGAACCTACCAGTAAATGGTTTGGTTCTCAAGCCTTATTTTTCCTGAGTTTGTTTGAATTCTTCTGTCTTGTATATAAATAATTCATCTAGCTGTCTTTTGAGTCATGTTTTTATTTTGTTTTGTTGATTTCAATAAAGGGAGCAAACCTGCGGTTGCATGGGGAACATCCGAAATTTCTAGGTTTGATAAACGTTTTGGTATCGGACTCTGTGTTGCTGTTTATATGAAAGAACTTCTTCCAGTTTAGTATTTTTCTCGAATATATCTGTGGGCATTGAAGTCCTACTTAACCCCTGTGAAATAAACCAGATTCAAAGAGTCTAGAATACTATGTTGAGGCTCCATCCACGTCACACTTAAAATGTCTAGGGGATGACAGCAGAGGACCCATGGAAAGAATCAAGGTGAACAGTATATTAAATATAAATGATCCCATGCCAAGAAACGAATGCCAAAAGGCAGATAAGAATCAAAGAAATCCTATGAAAAGCATCATACATCAAAGCAGATGCTGAATCATAAGTACTAAATTACCGAAAGCCTCCTCTCCGTCCATGAGCTTAAACTTGAAGTACACCACTCACACAAAAGGACACTATGGGATAGAGGATCCTGAATTAAAATTCAGTAAGAAAGGCATGTAAGCAAACTCATATAGGGACAAAAGTCCAAAAGCACAAGAAAAAGTGTTAAAATGGCATGGGAATGAGGAACAAACGAATATTTTTGTTTACCATATGCTACAATCCTGTGGTGTCCAAAGCTATTAGCCACCTGAAGACAAAGGTAATAATGAAACTCATCCTCTGGCCTCAGCATAGTTATCTGGACTTGACGATTCTGGTTTCCACTCTCCCTAATTGGACTGTCATCAATGATTAAGGGTACACACTCCTGTCATTTGAGAAATCCATATTGCTGGAAGAATTCAATATGATGTTTTTGTTGTTAAATAGTCTATCACTCCAAGGTTAATCACCCAGAGATCTAGGTTCACCAGGTAATCGCCAATTGTTGTAGCTGCAACTGTTCTTCCGAAACTTTTAATTTGTGGGCCCCTCCTCATCATTTAGAATTGCGTTGGTTTCGTTTGATCCATAAATGTTTGGTCTCGTTCTGACTTTGGTTGATTCTGAAGATGAATTTGTGAGTTGTTTTTAGAGAATGCTTGTGTTAAGCTTTTGTTGTGGTTCGCGAGATTAAATTCGGATTGCTAGCTAGAAACTCGTCAGATCAATTTCCCTTTGAGCAAACCGTTGTCTCTGAGGTGAAACAGTTTGACCTTTGCTGATTTTGAGTTTTCTAAACACTTAAGTTTTCTTATGATCAGGCATCATTTTTATGTTAAATCGGTGGCTGATAGCCTTTTCCCATCCGCCGTTGCGGCCCCCAATCTGATTTGCCATCCGAAGTGGGAATTTCCCCAACTACCGATGTGCGTTAATTTTTCCGTCACGTGTCTGAAGCCTTCTCTCTTCTGCCATTGCAGCTGGGAAATCCTTTTACCTTTCGATGTCTAAACCTGGCCGACTTTCGATCTAAAGTTTTCCCTCCCGCGTCATGTGTCTTCAGCCTTCCCTTCCACCGTTGCGGCTCTCAAAGTCATTGAGCTTTCGAAAGGGAAATCCATTCGACTTTCGATTCAAGGTTTTCCCTCCCACCGTCGAGTGCTTGTATCCTTTCCTCGCCTGCCATTGCAGCTAGTCGAATCCTTTGAATTTCGACGTTCATATCCTTCCGACTTCCGCCTTGGTGCAACGGGCCGTTTTCTTGTGGAATAGTCGCTCAATCGGTAGAATCTGATACTGTGTTTTGAAATGCCATTCCAATGAATGATGCTTGTCGATTGGTTGCAGGTTGGTTCAGGAGATCGGTCAAACTACCGTGGCATGGAGGAATATGGACAGTTTGGTAGAAGCAAGGCCAAAACTAGCCGGATCACAGGAAAAGAACAAAATGTACGGAGATAGAGGAGAAGCTCTGAAAATTCCGGCAGTATTCAGCCAATCACGAGCATGCAAGATAGAGGAATATGAAGCGTCGAGGAACTGAAGGGTTAGGCATTTGGGGGGCAGCCCAAGTGGTCTGTAGTGGTAGTTTAAATATTTGAAAGTAGAACTGAGAAGGGACTTTTTCCCTGGAAAAATTTGTAAACAATTTTGCTTGTAAGAGGAACTATTTCGTTTTACAAACAGAAATTGCAATTTTTGGCCTACTGGAGAAAGCGAGATGCGGAATGTATCTATGTGATTAAATGAACAATGTTGAAGGGGAACTATTTCGTTTTCAGCTGTGTTTCATTAAATGTGAGAGTGTTTGACTTCCTGAACCTATGTTCTTGTTGAATGTCCTTCAGTATATTTTGTGATGTTTTCCACTGTGAGTAATAAGTATTGTTCATAAAACAATTGGCTATCTGGTTGTTTAAATATCTTTAATTGTTCATGCGTCTTGAAAGAAGTGTCAGCTATCTGTAACTCTTCATAATGCTTGTACAAAATGTATTACTCACCAATAAATGATAATTCTGCTCCCTAGGGATAGTTTAGGTAGTTAGTTATTTTCTTGTTGAATGTGATTTGGATGCTTGTGAGCCTTAAGACAAAAGTAAGAACCTGTGCATCACATTGTGACTGCTCCTTGCATTTTTATCGCCCTGCATTGTTAATTAGGCACGTGCATTTCATAGTTTAAGTCAAAATACAAAAACTCAGTGGACCGGGCCGCGACCGGTAAAGCCTTTGTTTGTTTCTTGACCTACGGTAGCCGGACCGCAAACCGGACGGATTCCCTATACCAAATAGTCAACAGGCTAGTTGGGAACGTTGACTAGGGAGAATCCCTTACTGTTGCTTCCTGCGAATTTCGGGGCCTCAACACATCCAAATTTACCATCTTCATCTAATTGAACCCTAATGTTCTTATGCTTCCATAAACTTATTCTTGATGTTTTTAAAGTTCTTGCAGTCATGGAAACCAAACTATCAGTTGCAGTGTTTTTTTCCACAACCCCTGTTAGCAATGTTTTATGAGCAAACAATAAATAAAAAAACCATTTCCTTCCAACTGTGGCAAGGTTCGAGGTCATATTTTTTGATACCATGTCATTTGTTTTAACCTCTTTGATACTTTTAATGCTCAATAATTTAATTGCATCTTTAGACATTTTTTCTTTAACAATCTATGTTACGATTGAGCTTATGCTATGATTGAAATACCTTCAAGATAATTTTTGCATGTTAGAGCATTAATCCACCTTAGTACCATGGTCACACACCTAGAACACATTTTCATTAGTGTTATGCATATGTTATATGGTCCAAACCTAGGTTGTATTGGTAAATATTGGTTCCCTTGGTGTTTTGGACTCATTATTGCACCCATGTGCTTCCTTTTGATCATTTTTACTACCCATGCACTCTCATTAATGATTGATCAGACCTTGGTTTTCTCCCCATACCTTAAAACATGGTAACATGTTGACTAGAGATGCTACTGCATGTATTTGGTGGTTTTTGTCTCTTCCTGGTCATTTATTGCTTCTTAGAGCCACTCCCAATCACCCATGCTATCAAAAACACCTATCCTACCCTAATTTATGTCCTAGCATGCTCCAACCATGTCCACACAAGCATTCATGACCATTTGGGATGGTTTAGGAGCTCATTGGTCCACCTAGGGAGGTTTTGAGGCCAAATCCAAGCTTGCCACATGTATGCATCCAGATTTCCTCCAAAGGATAATGATTTCTCCCTATTGCAATATAAACATGGTTGAGACATATTTACAGGTTGGACAGTCATAATAAATATGTTATTGACTACATTTCTATGTGTTAATTTCACTCTGTCTACTATTTTGTGCATATTTTATGAGTAATATTGAATTGTGAGGATTCCCTTACCTCCTATATCCTACCATGAATCATATTTTCACATGGAATCATATCTATTTGGAGATTCAAATCAAAACCATAGAATTTGAGTTGTTTAGGGCATTTTCCAAAAAAAATTGAGTGTTTACATTACAGGTACAACCACTGTTTCTGTCACTTAGTGCACAAGAAGAAATGGAGAAGACTCATGTATTTATTACCCGATTCAACTATTCCCAATGGAAGGCCTAAATGGTGATCCAAATGAGGTCAAAAATCCTATATAGAGTCACCATGGGGACTGAGACAAAGGCCAAATTTGCTGTGGAAAAATTGAAGTATTTCAATAGAATAGATGAGGCATTCGGGATGCTTGTATCGGTATTTCGAGGGACCTTCTCTTCCATGTAAACATTCTTAAAAGACCGAATGAAGTATGGCTCAAGATTGAGTCATTGTTTGGGAATACTGATGAGATGAGAGGCCACCAAATTGAAAATGAGTTGGTCTCATTGAGCCCAACTCACTTTGAGACGATACACGACTTCTTCACTAAGTTCAAATCATTGGTGCTTTAGATGAAATAACGTAGAATTGAAAATAAAGAGGATCAACTAATCTTGTCTATTCTTTCAAATCTAGGGCCATAGTATTCAGTGTTTATGTCAACATTCCACTCTAGCAAGCTCACAGCTTGAAATTGGAGGTTGCAATCACTGGAAGAGTTCATGTAGTCACTGACTCAAGAGAAATACAATATGGTGGAAATGGGTACACTCATCAATCAATCCCTTGCTTCAGGAGTTTTGAATATAGCCAAAGGCAAGAAGAAATCCAGAGATTTGAAGCAACAAGAAAAGAATAAGCAAGAGAATCCCAAATCTTTAGATGGGGTTTCGAATCCTAGCAAGGAAAAAGAAAGGAAGAAGAAAGAGAAGATAAAATGCACTTATTTTAACAAAGGGTGGCATTCAGAGAGTTCCTGCATGAAGAAAACCATTAACATGATGGCACAACTCCTTGAGAAGAACAACATCCCACTGCAAGAAGGTGCAAGGAAGAAAGAGGGAGGTTCAAGCTCAAACAATAATTAAAGATGCCATGCTTTGATTGTTGTATCTTCAAGCTCTTCTTCCTTCATCATATATTAAGGTGCCTCAAGGAAAATGGATTCCATGCATGATCCTTCTTGGCCCTACATTCTTACAGTGGTCCATCCATCCTCATGGGTCATGATTCATAAATATAAGGAAAAGGGATTGGAAGGATTGATCTTGAATATGGGTACTTCAACATTGTGTTGTTTGTACGTGATATAGCAGTGAACCTACTCTCTTTGTTAGATTTTTAACATTTAAGCTAGAATTATATTAGGATCTTCAATTGAGAGAATAACAAGCACAACAATCAAACACAAGAGACAATGTACATAGTGTTTTTCCTTGGGGAAACCATAAATGGAGAAAACCCTGCAACTTCCTCAGAGATAGAATCAACACCAAAAGTAAAACCCCAAAGTAGTAAGATGATATCCCGACAATAGTATCCTCTTTCTTTCTATCCCCATCAACTTCTCCCTCAGCTATGTGCTACAACTAAGTGTGAGTGAGTGTGTGTTAAATAGAGAGACTCACTCTCTATTTATTATAATTCCTGACTTGACAATAACTCACTAGGGCCAACTTCACTAGGTGAGTCTAACAACCCTATGGCCCCGCAACTGTGGGGAATTTAACCCTTGATCAATAGGAGGGTTACACACAATGACTTGACATGACATGTTTACATTATAGAAACTCTCGATCGGAACATCGGGGCATGACATGACTCAATTACATTACAAACACTTCCTAGAATAAACATCGGGGTACAATACATAAGAAATACAAGTGAATACATTCCAAAGTTACAATCATCATCAACACTCCCTCTTAACTAGGAAAGTATTCTCTCAACACAATTTAGCAGCACAAGTCTTCTTCTCTGTATCATCTGGATCATATTCGAGTCCTCGTCATCTTCAAGTCATCTTCATCTTCAAGTTATCTTCATCTTCAAGTAATCTCATTTGGATCTGGATCATCATCACTAGATCTAGATCATCACTCAATCTAGATCATCATCACTGGATTTGGATCATCACTTGATCTAGATCATCTCTGGTTGTGGAACATCTCTACTGGATCATCATCACAAGTTCTATCTCTTAATTCTTCTTGTCACAGGAAGTTCTACAGATCCAACCCTTTTTCATGTTGGTTGTAGGCCTAGCCTCCATGTAGGTATTTTCCAGCACTTATATCCGACCCTAAGTCAAAATGGCCCACCTAGCACTTACATCCGATCATGTAGGAACCAATCATATAATCACATTAGAAAGGAACTCCCAGCACTCACATCTGACCATGTGGGAAGACATCCCACAACCCTGTCAGAAAGGCCCAGCACTCACATCTGACGACCAATGTCAGAAAGGCCCAACACTTACATTCGACCATGCAAGGAACCAATCCTATGTACATGTCAAAAGGGCTCTACACTTACATAAAATCATGTAGGAACCAATCCTACAATCGGCTCAGAATGGCTCTGCACTTACATTCAACCATGCGACGAACCAATCATATGTACATGTTGAAATGGCTCTGTACTTATATCTGATCATGTAGGAACCAATCCTGCAGTCACATCAGAATGGCCCTCAGTCCCAGACTGAGTATTCCTTGTAACTGACCAGGTGCCTCCATTTCAAGAATGGCATTCAACTCTTATATCTGATCATGTAGGAACCAATCCTATAGTCACATTAGAATGGCTCAACACTCATATCTTACATGCAAGGAAGAAATCCTCTCATCATGACAAAATGGCTCAACCCTTACATTTGACCTTGGAAGGAACCAATCCTCTCACCATGTCAGAATGGCTCATGGACTCATCACTTCCCTTTGGAGGGAACCTCAATCTGGATAACACCAAGCTTCTCCCTGAAGTACTGAAACTTCACTCTAGCTAATGGATTCATCAACACATCATCTATCTGTTCGTCCGTTGCAGCATACTGGAGCTTCACTGCTCCTCTCTGCATCATATCCCTAATATAGTGATACTTTATCTCGATATGCTTCAACTTTTCATGGAACACCAGGTTCTACGAAAACTTCACAAAACTATGGTTGTCCCAATGTATACAAGTAGCATCCAACTGGAGATCAAATAAATCAGGCAGTAGCTTCCTCAGCCATACTGCCTCACAACAAGCTGAACAAGCTCCGACATACTTTGCTTCAGCTATACTCAGTGCCACACAGGATTGCTTCCTGCTAATCCAAGAGATCACACTTGATCCCATACCGAAGCAACACCTTGAAGTGCTCTTCTGATTGATGGCACTACTTGCCCAATCTGAATCAACATAACCCTCTAGGTTAATCTTATGATTCACCTCATACTTGAGCCCATAATCAAATGTAACCCTTAGGTACTTTAGAATATGTTTTGCAGTAATCAAGTGAACATGTCTCGGATATGTCAGGAACTGGATCAAGGTGTTCATAGCAAAGAAAATATCAGGTCTTGTGTTTGTCATGTACATCATGGACCCAATCATCTGACGATACATCATAGCATCAACCACTTCTGATGAACCATCACTCAATAGATTCAGGTTCGATGCCATAGGTGTGGTCATGGCCTTGCAGTCCATCATCCCAAACCTCTTCAAGATCTCTACTGCATACTTCCCTTGTCCAAGGAAGATTCCATCTACATTCTACCACACCTCCATGTGTAGAAAATAGTGCCTCATACCCAAGTCTTTCATTTCAAACTTGGCAGCAAGCTTCCTCTTCGTATGAGCAATCAACCCATACATACATGTTACAAACACATCATCTACATACAATAGGAGCATCAGTGGGTTTCCATCTTCAACCTTGTAGTAAAGGTTGGAATCTGCTTTAGTTTTGGTAAATCCCGAATTGGATAGAAAGCCATCAATTCTTCCATACCATGTCCTAGTTCCTATTTCAAACCATTAGGGATTTCTTCAATCTACACACATGAGACTCCCTGTCATGTGTCTCAAAACTGAGTGGCTTCTCTACATACACTTCCTCTTCCACTAAACCATTCAAGAAAGCAGTCTTAACATCCATATGATATATCTTCCATTTCATCACTACATCCAGAGCAAGTACTAATCTAATGGAAGTGTATCAGGATACAGGTGCAAAGGTTTCTTCATAATCTATTCCTTCTTTCTATGAGAAGCCGCGAGCCATGAATCTTGCTTTATATTTCTCTATGATTCCATCTGCAGCATGCTTGATCTTGTAGATCCATTTGGAATTTACAACAGACTTCCCTTCTAGTCTTGGGACAACATCCCAAATATCATTCTTCATGATTGATTAATACTCTTTGATCATAGCATCCTTCCATTCTTTCCTTTCTTCCGCTTCTTCATAGTTGGAAGGTTCTTTATTGATAAATTCACATAATAAAGCTACATACCCGGAGCAAGACCTGGTCGTCTTTCTTTCTCTGTGATTTTCTTCTGGAGCCTGATATCTTTCAGCACCTTGGATAGCTTCTCGTACCCAAGAAGGTTTCCTCTTGTGAGTATTTTTCTGCTGAGGTGGATCTACAGGTTCTTAAGGTTCTTCAAATTTTCGATCTTCTTCTTGAGTTTCTTCGTTCATGGTTGTGTCATGAATTCTGGGTGCTTCTGTTTCTTCATGTTCTTCAGTAGGTCTCTTTCTAGATTTATTGTAAGCTGAGTCTTCATCAAATGTTACATCCCTGCTGATGTCAATCTTCTTCAATCCTGGGAAGTATATTCTGTAAGCCTTCAAGCTTTCAGAGTATCCCACAAATATACCCTTCTTTCCTGAAGGATCTAACTTTGTCCTCTTTTCTTTCAGATTGTGTATGTACACTGGACAACTGAATATTCTGAGATGGTTGACTTCTAGTTTCTTGTTAGAAAAGACTTCTTCAGGTGTCTTGTTCTCGAGTACTTTATGTGGAGTATGGTTCTATACATACACCGTTGTTTTGGCAGCTTCTTCCCATAAATGTATGGGAATATCTTCATCACGAAGCATTGCTCTTGCAACTTCCATGATAGTTCTATTCTTCCTTTCTACAACCCCATTCTATTGTGGATTATATGGAGTGGATAACTCCCTCTTAATCCCTGAATCTTTGCATAACTCTTTGAATTAATTTGATGTGAATTCTCTGCCATTATCTGATCGAAAGGTCTTGATCTTGTTTTTTGTGTGGTTCTCGATCAAGGCTTTGAATTCTATGAACTTTCTGAAAACTTCATCTTTGTTCTTCATAAAGTATATCCATGTATTCCTAGAAAATTCATCAATAAAAGAAACATAGTATACATACCCACTTAAAGAACTGGATGACATTGGACCACATACATCAGAGTGAATGATTTCCAAGATTCCTTTTTCTTTGCTTTCGCTACTTGGAAATGTATTTTTTGTGTTCTTTCCTTTCGCACATCCTTTGCAGACTCCTTCATGTTTTGACTGAATTTCTAGAAGACCTTCAACAACTTTGCTTGCATGTGGTAGTGCTCTGTAATGCACATGTGCAAGCCTTCTATGCCAAAGTTCATTTGTCTCTATTGTGTCATGGACCAAAGCTTGCTTTGGATGGCCCTTCAATTTGTATAATCCTCCTTCTTGTTCTCTAATCACTATTGCATCGTCAATAGTATTTCCTCTTGGCCACATGCAGACTTGGCCATCTACAAAAGAAACCCTCATGCCTTTTGCATCCAGTGCCGATATGGAGAGAATATTCTTCTTTAGTCCAGGTACAAACAAGACATCCTTCATTTTCATAGACTTTCCAGAGTCTAGCTTATAGGAGGATTCACCACTACCTTTTATGGGATATTGGTAGTCATCCCCAAGTTTAACCTTATGGGGTGAATTATGTTCGTATAGTTTCTCAAAAGATTCCTTGAATTCTGTCATGTGTTTGGAAGCTCCACTATCAATAAGCCAATCTTTGCTTCCATGTGTGATAGTTCTCGTGAGAGCGGATATTAGAACATATTCTTTATCACTTGAAGAGTCTTCACTTTCTTGTTTTACTCTCTTTCTGGGAGGAGCATGATCCTCAGTAGTGTGAACATGATGTCTTCTTTTGGAGTTATTCTTCTTCTTATATCCACTCTTATAATTTCCATCAAACTATCCTCTTTCATCACATGTATAACATGTGAGTTTGGATGGATCCTTTTTCACAAAATTATCTATCTGATGAGAATTCTTACCTTGGTGATGATGATTTTCCCTTCTGCCTTTCTTGGAGTGTACTATGAGAGCTTGATATTCACTTCCCATCTTTTCTTCTCAAGCTACTATTCGATCTTCTTCTTGTGAGAATTCTTCCCACAGTCTACTGAACATGATTAGCTTCTTTCTAGCATAGATTCCTTGGATGAAAGAATCCCATGACCTAGGGAGACCATTCAAGGTTGTCATCACAATTTGTGCATTCTCCACTTCTTCATATACCGCTTCAAGTTGTTCTTTGATCTGGGATACCCTTGTAAAGTATGACTGGATGGTCTCCTCATTCTGGATATTTACATTCTTCAACTGGTTCCTAAAATTCATATTTCGGTTTATGTTCTTCCCTTCAAACAGTTTGGTTAGGGCATCAAACATAGATTTATGTGTCTTGAGGGAGTACACATGTGCTATGATGTGATCCTTGATTGAATCAGCAATAATCCTCTTAGCCATAACCAACTTCTTCTTATGTAATTCCTTAGCCTCATATTCCTCTGGAATGTTAGAGTAATCAACCCATAGTTAGCTACCTTAGACATTAATTAATCAATTGTTTGTCTTATTTGCCTAGTTTCTATATTCCACCTTATGTAAGTTGTCCTCCACACATCCATAGTGGTCAAACTTGATAAATTTGAGTCATGGATCACTTGGGAAACCTCTTGGAATCAAATCTGATTTATTCTTGGCCTCCCTAGCGCATGTCTTCTTTTTCTACTTTATTGCCTGCTTTTTCTGAGTTTTAAGGCAATTGGGAAAGTTTGACTAGGTGAAGTTAACTTGTTTTTTGTCCTCATCATCCTCCAATATTTTCTCCTATGAAAAGAATGTATGAGTTTTCCTTCCACCACCTATTATCTTGCCTAATTGATTTTTCCAATTCGTGAGCTCCTAGACAGTTTTGGAAACTGCTTTATGCACCTATGGGGGATTTGCTTAGATTTAGTAATCCTACTTTTGACTAAATTCGAATGGCATCCTTATGAATTCAAATCTCTCATGTAATTATTTATTTTGGTAGCCTATGACTTCACAGGTTTGGCTATTGTACACTTATTCAATACAAATTAGTGTTCTGGTCCATATTCAGTCTCCTTTTGTGAGTAATTTGCATGTGTAATTGGCAATTGTTGTGACGGTAATTGTTCTAACACCTGGGTTAAATTTCCACATGGTATAAAAGAATTTGTAGATCAATTTCTCTCCTTCCAATTTGTATTGTAGGTTCGACATCATTGACTGGGAGCATTCTGCTGACTTACGAGACAATTTCTGAGCTATGGATCAATCTCAGAAGATCATCTTGACTCCATTTAACTTCTTTGAATGGAAAGCAGAGATGGAGATACTGTTGAGAGTGAAATTCCTCTACAGAGTGACTATGGCAATAGAAGCAGAGCCCAATGTAGCTACATAGAAGATTAAATGGCACAACAAGAGGGATGATGCCTATGGTCTCCTGTGTCTGAACATATCAAGATACCTCATTTTCCATCTTGATGGATTGACATCATCGAATGAAGTATGGGAGAAACTTGTTGATATTTTTGGTAAGACAGATGAGATGAGGGGACATCAAATTGAAAATGAATTGATCTCCCTGAGTCCTAATAGCTTTGAATCCCTGCAACTCTATTTTTCCAAGTTCAAAGCACTTGTTTTGCAGCTAAAACAATGTGGGATCGAAAAGAAGGATGAACAACTGGTTTTCTCCATACTCTTGAAGCTTGGCCCTAACTATTTAGTGTTTTATCGACCTTCTATGCCACAAAGTTGACAGCTCGAGCCTGGAAAATGCCTAGCCTTGTAGATTTCATGGAATCTCTCACACAAGAACAACATAAATTGGTGATGATGGGCACCATCAAACCATCCAAAGACCAAGCTTTGGTTGCTGGAGATTCGAGGGTAGATTCAAAAATAAAGAAGAAAACTAAAAAGCCACCTGAGAAAAAGAGAGACAAGAACAAGTCTCCAGAGGAGCCTCAAGGTTCCAAGAAGAACCCGTAGAAGAAGAAGAACAAAGGATAAATGAGCAAGTGTGCATACTGCAGTAAGGGAAATCGTTCTAAAATATCCTGCATGAAGAAGCAAATAGACATGCTGACCCAAATCCTGGAGAAGAATGGCATCTCCCTTCCAGACAGCTCAAAGAAGAGGGAAGGAGGATCAAATTCAGAAGACAGAGAGAGAGTTCAAGCATTGGTTGCTGGCACATCAATCTCACCTAGTTTCATCATTGATTCTAGAGCTTCAAGACATATGGCTTCAACCAAGGAGGCATTCACCTCACTTGACATGTTGAAAGGTCCACCAATTGTATTGGGAGATGACTCTCTCACTGAAAGTTTGGGCAAAGGGAGGATTGATCTTGACCATGGTAATTTCAGCAATGTGTTGTATGTTCCAGGTCTTGCCTCTAACCTCTTATTAGTGTATCATATGACCCACATAGGGTCTCCAAAGAAGGTAATATTCTTCCTTGATGAATTTGAGATCACATATATCTCAAGTGGTAAATTCATTGCAAAAGGAGTTGCAAATCACACTTTGAAGGTATACATGTTCTCACACTTCCTACCCTACTCAAACCCCTCTGCTCTTCTAGTTCATGCTAATCAGGAAAGCAAGCTTTGGCATGAAATATTTGGCCACCTTAATTACAAGTATCTTTCTGATCTTAGTGAAAAATAAATGGTCATAGGGTTACCAAAGATTAAGTTTTCCAAAGGAGTCTGTCAAGGTTGCATCTTAGGAAAACACCCAGAGCATAAATTTGAGAAAGCTAGTCATGAGAGAACCTCTGCACCTCTTGAGTTGATCCACAGTGATGTTGCTGGCCCATTTCCTCATATGTCAATAATTCAAGCCAAATATGCATTGACATTCATAGATGACTTTTCTAGGTATTGCTGGTTTTACTTCCTAAAACACAAGTCTGAAGTTTTTGGCCTCTTCAAAGTCTTTAAGGCTTTGGTTGAAAACCAGTCTGGGAGGAAATTCAAGGTCCTCAGATCTGACAATGGTGGTGAGTATTTCAATTCTGAGTTCATTCAATATTGTGTAGATGCAGGTATTCAGATGCAACATTCTATCCCTTACACACCACAGGAGAATGGTGTTGCTGAGAGGAAGAACATATCACTGAAAGAGATGGCAACCTGCATGATGGAGGCTAAGACTTTGCCAGCAAAGTTTTGGGCTGAAGCTATAAAATATGCAACCTATATCCAAAATAGGGTTCCTCATAAACAACTTGATGGTATGACTCCTTTCAAAGCATGGAGTGGGCACAAGCCAGATGTGACCCATTTCAGGATTTTTGGATCAAGGGCTTGGGCTAGAATTCCAAGAGAAAAGAGGAAGGATTTGCAACCCCAAAGCCACGAGTGTCTATTTTTTGGGTACTCTAAAGATTCAAAAGGGTACAATCTGATCAATTTTAGCACAAACAAATCCTTCATTGAAATGTGTGTTCAGTTTCAAGAAGATCCCCTAGCAGTAGTGGAAGTTGGAGAATCCTCTTCACCACCAGAACCTCTGAATGTAAGTGAAGAGATAGTTGAACATGCTGATTCTGATATGTCTGATAATGATGATTTGATTTCAGATACTAACAGTCCTACAAGGCCAAAATGGGAATCCAATACCATTCATGCAGCTGGAGAACTAGCTGGAAATCCTAATGATCCTAGGAGGACTAGATCTCAGTTTGAGAGTGCCCTATGCATGAAAGATCCTATGTTTGCAGAGAAATGCTATCTGATGGTTGAATCAGACCCATATACATATGAATATGCAGCAAATGATCCAAGATGGAAAACAGCCATGGAAGAAGAGTTCAGCTCATTCCAGAAGAGCAACACTTGGGAGCTGGTTGATCTTTCCCCAGGGAGGAAGCTAGTTCAGTGTAAGTGGGTGTACAAAAACAAATTTGCTGCTGATGGTTCAACTATAAAGTACAAAGACATATTGGTATCCAAGGGCTACTCATAGTTACATGGCATAGACTACAATGAGACCTTTGCACCAGTGGCAAAGATGGACTCCATCAGGCTAGCCTTAGCCATTGCAGCTTCAAAGCAGTGGGAGGTACACCACATGGATGTGAAGTGTGCTTTCCTGAATGGATATCTCACTGAAGAGATTTACATGCAGCAGCCTCAAGGATTGGCTACTAACCCATCTCTTGTGTGTAGGCTAAAGAATTCACTGTATGGGCTTAAGCAAGCCCCCAAGGCTTGGTCTGCCAAGATTGATAGCTTTCTGCTATCACTGAATTTTTTTCAATGCAAATCAGATCCAAATGTCTATTTGAAACTGATTCATGGTTCATTAATGATCATTTTTTTGTATGTTTATGACCTTGTCATTACAGGGAGCTCAAAGGATGAAATTGCCTCCTTGAAGGATGCAATGAACCATGCCTTCTCAATGACTGATTTGGGCTTATTGAGCCATTTTTTTGGGCTCGAGATTGCTCAAACCAAAGAAGGAATCAAATTACATCACTCCACGTATGCCTTGGATTTGCTAAACAAATTCAATATGAAGGATTGCAAGCCAATCAAGACTCCTTTCCTTTCAGGAGTTAAGCTTGAAGAAGCTGATTCTTCACCTATGGTAAACAATACACTGTATAGGAAATTGATTGGATGTTTGTTGTATCTTACACATACTAGACCTGATATTTCTTATGCAGTAAGTGTGGCTTAAAGATACATGGATCAGCCTCATGAGATCCATTGGAGAGAAGCAAAAAGGATCCTTAACTTTGTTTAGGGAACAAGCACTCATGGGATCTTCTACAAAGCAAAATCTGATCTTGATTTGATTGGGATTACTGACAGTGATTGGGAAGGTGACAGTACAGATGTAAAGTCAACATAGGGATATGTGTTCATGCTTGCAAAAGGGCCAATCAGATGGTCAAGCAAGAAACAGAGTGCCATTGCACTCTCATTTACAGAAGCAGAGTACAGAGGAGTTGTAAATGCAACAACTCAATGTTTATGGTTGCAGGGGTTACTTGGAGAGTGTGGATTCGAATTAGAATACTCAACTACTATCTATTGTGATAATCAGAGTACCATTCAAATCTGCAATGATCCAGTTCAGAAGTAGAGAACCAAACACATTGAGATCCATATGCAC